>JAMKCH010009116.1:0-38215 GCA_023653785.1 Ophioderma brevispina
CCTGGTCGGATCTTGGACATAAGTTTTACCAATTCGTGTAACCGGCAGATGTATAATACTCCCAGTTATCAAGGTGACACTTGTCTGCTGTGGGAAAAAAAAAAAAAACATCATAGACCAAAACGACCATAACTAATGTATGTAATTTCATAGTCATCTCTCCCCTTTTATTTCACTTTCAATTTGATATTGTTTCACTTTCGCAATAAGCAAGCGTAGCTATCAACTCTGCATCTGTAACATTTTTTCCTTCAAAAACAGCTGAATGTAACATGATTCTATATCACGTGACATGCTACAAGCCCTACAGAATTAGATGAAACCTAATAATTATGTCGTATTGCTAGTTTACCAGGGTAGCCAATAGTACATTCTCAATATAAATCTTTGGTAACATGTAAATATTTGTTCAACGTTGTAAACAACAGTGTCAGTGTGGAGGCCATCTCAAATCCAAAAACCTCACGACTGGCTTGTTTGGGCCTCTAGAATGCATTTTTCATGCTAATTTTTGCAAACAGAACCTCTTAAATGAAAAAAAGTGGAGGGGGATGGATCTAGAGAATCAATAATCCTTTTGGCAAGCTTAAGCTTCTCCACACTATTAATCCCTTTATCCCTCAACTTGGCCCTTTATTTCTCCAACTTGACATTAACATGTCTCCATTTACAAGGATCCCACTCCTACTCCGTGATGCCAAATCAGGAAAATGCAAAAAAAAAATCCTCAAAAAAACACAGATTTTGGTAGTCCGCTACACAAGTATAGATATATCTAACATACCCTTCAAGTGATTCCGACTGAAAGCAAAACTAATAGGGGAAAAATCGGGATATTTTACTTCATTAGTGATTGTATGGAGACACTTACTGCAATGCGATTTATTTAATGGCGGATTTCACTTCCCTACCCCACTACCTTTCAGCCCCCATTTTTCTTGCTTTTATTTGTTTGTTACTATTTTATTTCCGCTACTCCTAATTTAGTCAGTTGCCCAAAATAAACCTATGAGAAATTCCCAGTATCCTTCACTTTTTAAGCTATTCCTGCAAATTTTCAAATATTTGGACTCTTTCGGAGAATCCCCCCCCCCCACCTGAGAGTGCCCATTACACCTCACACGGGCCATTCATTACTTCCCACTTGCAAGGCCAGCTTGCAGTGGTTGTTGCCCTCCTTTTTTTTATGCTTTCCACACCTCCTTCTATAACGATATAGGTCACTTTCTCCTTCCCCTGGCCCCCTGACATTAACTTGTGGATTACCAACCATGCAATGCTAAGTTAAAAACAAATTTCAATTGCTTGCTGTTCCTAGTACTGTATTGCAGTATCTGGGCAGAGGATGCTATTCAGGCAAAGCAACTCACTGCATTGGCAGTGCCAGTGGACAGCCTATGAACGGATAGTTCATTTAGGGGACCTTAAAGGAAAATCATCAATTCTCTTTCATTTTGTCTTTTTTCTTCACTGATCAACCTCCTGCACAATGCAACAGCTGCTGCAAGTCACTTGCCAGCCACTTGAAGAGCACCTTGTGATTATTTTAAAACTTTATTTATTTTTTTATTTTTTTTAAATTTACATTCCTTCTTTTAACTTTTATTTTTGTTAAATATTAGTTTTCAAAACGTACTGACTGCACATTGTCGTACGGAGACAAGATGTTCTGGTGGTACAAAGGGCAACACCACAATTACCACAGGCTTCTGAGATCAGTACGTCTTGAAACAGATTGTCTATTCCAGCCGCCACCCTCGCCCCCATCCCACACTGGTAGAGAGATTATCATAATAACAATAAGCCTACACCTATTAGATAATCCGATATTTGTCTTATTTACAATTTATCAGGGTCACACACCTCAATTTCACAATCCTCCAAAAGGAAACCTCTTCAGCCCGCCCCCCCTCATATTTCTTGACTCAGTACCCTTAAACCAATGTTAGTACTTCTAACAACATATTAAGTCCGAAGGGCCATTTACTAAACCCTCCCCACAAATACCCTCCCACATGTTAGTTTAGTTTTTGAGTTACCTGCCAGAAGCCAAAACTTAAAGCTAAAGAACACCTTGATTTTTGGTAGTTGTTATGATGCTCCATACACAATAATCCCAGAGGTGTTTAGGATGAATTAAATTTTGTTTGGTCACCTCGAAATCCAAAGATGCGCAGCCAAAATGGCGCCGGTTGGCTAACGACAGTATTGTGAGGGTAATGTCCTACGTGAGCCTCCATTACCTTTGTTTTTGGTGTCATATTGAAGCTAATTTAATTATCTACCTGATGATACCACTTTTGTGGGTTTCGTTGTTATCGACACACCGTTTGGGGGCCAACCCAAAAAGGGAGATTTTTGCCATTTTTTTCAAAAAAAATGATTGCGGAGAAATACGGTCTCCCCCAGATACAAAAGCCGCCAAGAGAGCCAAATTTTTTTTTATTTGTTCTTATAATTGGACCAAGACTTCTCAAGGAAGTTGCCCTCATATAATATGCATTTGTGTGAAAAGCACAGGATATAGCAAGGTTTAACGTGAAAGTTATAGTGTGCTAAGAATGAATGGGGGGGTCTTAATCACAAAAACCAACGCCATTTTTGCACAATTTCTCTAAAACACATGAACAAATGTTGGTCAATAACATATAAAATGCTATATGACAATTATGATAACTAATTATAATAATTGTTTGATTTCAGTGACTGCAATGCCTTCTGACTTCAACTTTTTGAGGTAACCTCTAAATCCAAGATGGCGCGCCAAAACGGCCGCTGCTTTGACAAAACAATGTTTTTAAAAGTAAACAGGTTGAAAGAAAGCCTCCAATCAGCATGTGATGGTGCATTTTTAAGCAATAAAATTCTCTACAGGATTATTACCATGCTTGATGGAGTTTAAACCCCCCCCCGCGTCTGGTTTTAAAGTGGGTATATGCAGCACAAATGTGAGTTTGTGACTATTTTTTTATTTATACAAAAAGAGATCAAGAAAGAGAGAGACATGGTTTCTACATCAAGGTGAAAAATTTCTATGAAATGAGCTATCGTATTACTTTGTAGGACTTTTGTCCCTATAAAATATACACACTGTGAAAAGGTCAGCTTTAAAAACATAATCTGTTATAAACAAAAGGTATAGTGCCCAAAGTAACATAAATGTGTCACAATCACATATAATATGCTATATGACAGTTTTGATACCTAACTCTGATGTTTGATTAAAGTTGCTGCAATGGCCTTAATGATTCAATTTTTTATGCATTTGGTAAACCTGAATTCCAGGATGACGACAAAACGGCCGCCTTTGTTTTGACACAAATACATTTTTAAGGAGAATATTTGAAGAATACCTCATGTGGTTATGTCATTCTACAGCAAATCAAATTTTCTACTTTGATGTTTTCACTTTAAAACCGTAAATATTTACACAGCTCTTAAATAGAAACCTTTATTAAAGCATTTAATAGTGACAGGAGGAGATTTTTTTATGATACAATTTCTCTCAACATTGCACAGGAATCGATTGTAGACCACCACCCAAGAACGTTCCGAAGGTTTATGGGACAAACAAGTACAAAGAAAACAGCAACCTGTTTTGAATTGCCTCACTATCATAATTTCCCATAGAACACCATGCTTTGACTTTCTGTAGTGAACGGAAGAAGTATAAATCATTATATTATTACATAAAGCGGCGTATTCGGCTTATTCACTTCAGGTTGTTATTCTAATACATTGGAAAGCATCCAAATACGCCAAAAACACCCGGGTTGAAAAAAAAAATTGGGGGCGCTTCTTTCTGGAAATCTCCTCAATGTCTCTTTTACTGTGTGCAGCATATTGTTCAACCGTTGCAAGTTGTCCATTTCAACATTGCAATTTGCCAAAGTGTGATTGTGATAAAACTATATTTTGAAGTTGGTAAATTGTTGCTATACGTTATGCAATAGGCTATACCCACGATGAAACCAGTCATTTGTCCTTTGTCTCAGCTCTGTATTTCTTCCCAACTATGTGCAAACAATACTCAGCATAAATATCTTGAATTAATAGGCTGGTTCTTGCACGACCTTTGGAGAGTGCAAATCCGATACATTCATTCGTTTTTTTTCTTGCACCCACATAGTTGGAAGTGCAATCGCAGTGCAGCCCCAACATGTCATCCCCCAAAACCCGGGGGGGCACTCCCATCTTGGAAGTGACCTTTTTTCAGCATCGATGTCACCCAATAAACTTCTGAAATGTCACCCAAAGCCCCCCCCTTTTAAATTATACCATGTCACCCAAAGACCCCCATTATGGGTGAAATTTTGAAGAAAAAAAAAATTTGAAAAAGACTATGTTTAAGAAAATTTTCAAAATCTCACCCAAAGACCCCAGTTTTGAAAATTTGGAAAAATCGTCACTCAGAAACCCCATTTTTAAGCCAATTTTCGTCTGTCGCCCAAGGACCCTTATTTTTTTCAGTCCTATGTAACCGATGCCCGGGTTTGGAAGCGCGAGCCTTACACCCCCATCAATTTCATATGTGAGTGCCCCACCCCCGGGTTCCAAAACAACAGATGTGATGGAAGTACATCTATCCAATCAACTTGGAGTTCACTTGGAGCTGTTACAATCATCCATGGCAGTGGGGAGATTAGAAGGTTTGTACTCGAAGTGATACAGTGTATATATGATGTACGCTTGGTAGTGGCCCCATTCCTTTTTACGGAAAGGCCCACTCGGCAAGGAGAAGTTTGGCAGGAGCAAATCTTTCTGAACTACACATGGTGGACCGAAGTCCATTGACCCTGTAAGTAAGGGAGAATGTAACTTCTTGGACCCTGCATAAAAGGCCATAAGAATGCTTCAGAGAATGTGGTATCATTCCTCTATAGCCAGGTGCACAATACAATCCCTTTCTCTCTGCCCGGGAAAGCAAAAATACAGCCTTAAGGAATGAGTCCTATTATAAGCCCCCCATCACATGCTGATTCTCCAAGTTTGTTCCATTGGCTGTCATGGACATGATGTGTAACATGTTATAGATGCAGTCGTCAGAGAAATAGACATGTGCTTGACCTCCATAACCAGTCCTACAAGGGGGGGGGCCCAGCTGATGCCAATACCATGGCAACGGTGTCCGGGAAGCGATATTTTTTCCGCAGTTAATTGGGTATGCGCTATAGCTTGAATAATTACAAAGATTAACTACGGAAATAATTTTGCATCCAGGACGCTATTACGACCAACATCCGGCTGGTTTACCAGTAGTGAAGCATAGCGGATTAGTCTTCGATCATACAATTTCACCCAACTTATAGATTAACACTGGGAATTTCTTGGTTTGGAAATTATAGCCATGTGGACCCAATGTTGACAATAAGACAAGTCACCGTCCATCGAGATCCCAGCATACTTGCGTTCTTTCCACTATTCAATTAAAAGGCCGATCAGAGATTTCCAGAGGAGGGTGCACCTCAATTTCAAACAAAGCATGTTTTGCATATAATAATGCTTGGTCCCTATTGAAATAGCTAAGTTCAGATTGAAGTCCTTAGAAATCACAACTTTGTTATGAAATCCAGTATCTGCCTCAAACTTTGGAATGAGCCATTTAGGTGACTGTTTTGATGTCCACTTGACTATTTCAGCCAAAAAATTATATTTCAAAATTCTCTGAGTCAGCCTTTAAGGAAATTTGCTAGGACTCTTGACCTTATCTCTTAGGACCCTTCTTAGGCTATTATGAATTGTGGTTGGGGCTAGCCAATTATTGTGGAGAAGATTGTTTTCGATGCTCTATCGTGGACTCTGGTTCTATTGAATTGTATAGGGTATGTATCACACACCCAATGCACACACGTTGCTGATGCATGGAGCACTATTTTTTCAGAACGGCCTAAAATGTAAACACTTTGTTAACCACCCCTGACACTACTGAACACTAGTGTTCTGTTTACGTTTTCTGTGATAAATATTCCAGTTCCTTAAAATTGTGAAAATATTAAGCAAAACTAATTAAATGATTCAATCAAAAGACTATTCATTTTTTGCCGCCTCAGAGTAAAAATAAAAAAAGTTAGATTTTGGTCAGAGTCGCTTGAGAATACATCGGGCACCTTAGAACATTGGCGGTTTTTTACGTTTGAACATGGTGTCCGGCATCTGAAGGTGTACAGAGATGGAACGTGTTTAAAGAGTACAAGAATCAGCAAATATCAAGGCAGCAATTTATCCTGAGGAACGAGTCCAGAATCATTCAAATATCAAGAAACTTTCACAGATTAAGAGTCAGAAACAGATGATATCTATACTAAGTATTACTTAGGTAGTAGTCTTTCACATATAATAGGAGAAGAAAAAAATACCAGACAGAGATAAAGGACAAAATGAATCTGCTTTCATCGTGTATGTATTGCCAAAGTATGGGCAATATTGTATTAAACTTCAAAATATAGTTTTATCCCCATTTTTGGCCAAATTGCATATTTGATAAGGGGCAACTTGTAGCAGTTAAGCATGCGCAAGCAGTTGGTAAGTAGAGTTTCTATTTAAGAGCAGTAAATAACATAGTAGGTTTTTAAAGTGAATGGAAAACAGGAGTTAAATTTTGGGATCCTGGCTGACCTTTGGATGATATGAAGGCTTTTCACAACTGGAGCCGAGTGATCGATCGACTTTTCGAGCGATCGCTGTTTTTGAGAACTAGTGCAGTCGTTTTCTGAATACCTGACGAGCAGCGCAATAGCGCCTTATAGTTACGATGTAAAAGTTTCCAAAAGAAAGGATTTTAATATTGAGCTGCTGCTCTCACGAACTACTCTTGTTGAGGTATTTACGGCAGTGGTTGTATTGCACTTTTTAAGCCAAAGTCATGGACATCTTTAAGTGATATGACTTATCACCTGGTTTGTTTCAACACAGAAATTGTGAGTTTTACGCTCGTGAAAATTGAACGGACTGGGTAAAGCAAATTCAACATGGCGGAAATAGACTCTACGTAAGTTCATGTATTGGACGGAATATGTGCTGTTATTTGAGGAAGCACACAGCCAGCGATGGTGTGTCATGGAGAGGGCGAAGTATTAGAAATAAATTTGGTAGCTGGTTTGGAGTCTCAGACGGCAGATCGATAGCAGAATTTTTTTTTGTTTTTATCGATCCACTGGCTCAGTTGCTGAAAAGCCTTAGTATGTTCTTCTAGATCAGTAAAATCGGTTAAAATTTATATGAGCACATGTCCAGTAATGAGTACAAGTACTTGACCATTTAAGCCTTAATGATATAGATGTGCTAAAACTGTGTTTTGTGATTGTGACACATTTTACTTGGGCACTATATAATTTTTTAAGAAATATGTTGTAAAGCTGGCCTTTTCACAGGTGGCATGATTTCATAGGGAAAAAGTCCTACAAAGTAATTATTACTCATGAATAAGAATTTTCATTGGACCGTAGAAAAATTGCTCCTTTCTTGAGCTTTTTTTTTTGTGAGCTTCACATTTTTGCTGAATTACCACCGTAAACCCCATAAGCATGGTAGAATCCATGTAGAAAAATTTTATTGCTTTTAAATGACAACGATCACATGCTGAGTGGAGCTTTCTTCAACAGGGTATCCTTAAAACATTGTTGTTTTTTGTTAAAGCAGCGGCCATTGTTGGCCGCCATCTTGGATTGAGAGGACCGCAAAAAATTGCAATCAGCAAACGGCCTATTGCAGAGCAACTGAAATCAAAAATTTATTATAGTTAGTGTGATCAAAAACTGTCCTACAGCTTTTTATATGGTATTGACACCAACAAATTGTTCATGTGTTTAGAGAAATGTGCAAAAAAGGCGTTTTTTGTGATTTAAGCACCTCCATTCATTAATAGACAACTTAACTTTTAAATTAACACTGGCTATGATCCTGTGCTTTTCACACAAAATGTCTATTATATAAGGGCAAATTCCTGAGAAGTCTTGATCCTATTATGAGAACAGTTTGATAGATGGGGGAGAACGTATTCTCCGCATCATGTTTGAAAAAATGGCAAAAATATGCCTTTTGGCCCCCCCACAAACGGTTGTGTAGATAACAAGAAACCACAAAAGTGGGTGGGTATCATCATTAGATAATGAAATTATCTTCAATATGGCACCAAAAAACAAGGTAATGAAGGCCAGTAGGACATACCCCCAAAATACTGTCGTTAGCAAAACGGGGCCATTTTGGCCGCCATCTTGGATTTAGATGGGTTGACCGCACAAATTTAATTAGCACCACCTCTGAATTATTGGGTGTATTATCATAAAAAACTACCAAAAACTCAAGGTTGTGCTTAGTTGTAGTGATCTGGCACGTAAACATGTTATTTTTGAAGTTTGGCCATCACTTATATATAACTACCTGTGTGATGAGGAAGCATAATCACTGGCATAGCAGACTATCGGCTCTACAATGCCTCTGCAAGTCCACTGTTTCCAAGTTTAATGGTTTCTTGTTATGAGCAACTATTGCACTAAACAAGATGGACAAATTGTTGTTCTCCTCAGTTTTTACCCTCCCAATATTCACAATTTTACTATGCGACTGAAGGCGAGAAAGCGACAATGTACTCAATGTTATAAAGGAACATATCACTGGAAGAGAAATACAAGCGCTTTGTAACCTAAAACGTCTGAGTTGATAACATGCAGTTTGCGGTAACCGCGCCGCATGGTATGGGAATTCGCTTGAATATATTCCCGCGAGCCAAACTGGACTATATACAATTCCAAGGGTTAGTATGGAATTGATTGAGAGACAATAGTACTAGCGCAGTTATTTACGCATTCACTGAATCAGCTGGACCCTGTTATAGCCTCTTTCTCAGCACAGACCTTGAAATCAACATCAAAGCAGCGTACATGTTACAACTACTAGCAACAGACCTTAATATTACCACGGCAACACTTGGTCTGGCTCGGGACCGATGAGGACGAAAGGGAATCAGTAACTCAAATACTTATTGAAGTGACAGGCCCACCCAATTAAACTCTGTGTAGAATTCTACACATACCTATGATGACATATTTCAATTTATCTATTGAAGGCGATTGAACTTCAGACAACGGATTCAACAAAATCCATCTTTAAAGATCACCTTTCGTACAGTTTCTGTGCAAGTCGACAAAGTTACTACTTACTTTTTACTTCACTTGTCCTATTCAGAAAAAATCTACACCGCTCAGGTTTCCCCTACCTGTCCTACAGGAGAGATAGGTGTAATAATAGGGGGGTATAAAAGAGGAGCAGGGGGTGAACAAAGCGGATGAGAAGAGGGGGGAGAGCGGGGGGGGAGGGCTGGGGGAATGTGAAGGAACTAGGAGGGGGGTATTCGGGGGGTGGTGGGAAAAGAGGGAAGAGGGAACGATGCAATTGCGTAGAGACGTCACTTGAGAAAGAGGGGGGGCGTGTGTGGGTGAAGAAATAGTCCGAGGAATTGAATAAAGAGGGAGGCGAGGGAATGAAAGGGGAGGCAGGGAAGGTGACGGGGTGGGGGAAAAAGAGAAGTGAGTGGCGAGAAAAGCTGAAGAACCGACTGCTTTAGGAATGCAAAACGGGGGCTCGGAGAGAAAAAAATTAAAGAAAAAGGACGATGGCACACTGTAAGCGGGAGTCGGTGTCGGTAGAGATAGCATAATCTTTGTTGTCATACAATGAAACGTAGATCCCAATGCTTTCGCTCATTCCAATAAATTTGTAAGCAATGTTGCCGTGCGAACACTGGTAATCACCAAGCACTACATGCTCCTCATATAGCCCATGTGTATGAAAGATCTGCTGACCAAAGCCTTGAATGCATCTGCTCTCTGCTCGACAACTTAACGAATTAACACCCGAGGGTCGACTTTATGAATCTCGCAGACATTTCCTTACTCTACTGTTGCTCAGTCAAAGAATGAGATTACCAATTCAGTCAAGATGTCTTCCAAGGACTACAAATCTCAGGTATTAGATTTATTTATCTTACAACAAAGTGTTCTAGGGTTAGAGCCACAAACATTTTCTCACCTGGCCTAAAACATTTAAGACTACTACTTTTTCAGAGAAATCATTATCTTGTTTAGAAGGATGATCATATTTTACTTGTTCAACATCTTGTAGATCATTGTATCTATAGAGAAAACTTATCCAGATTTAAAAAATTGATGTATTTGTGGAATCAGAGAGTTAATAATTTTTGTCCTTAGGATACATAATGTTCATATTGAATGGCATCCTTCCACTTTTCAAGAATTATCAGTCACTTGCTTTGACGTTCATCAAAATAAGCTGTTTTCTAATTTATTATGAAATATTTTTTTTGTTTCTATCTGGCAGATCAGCTCCTCGAAGTACTGATGCAGCATCCTTTAACAATACACAAACCTGGGCAGGCTGGACTTAGCACAAAACATCTTGAAACATTATTCCACCTGGGATATTTGTGGTCTTTTTCACCACTTTTACAAAGCTTTACCTAAGTGGTACATAACATTTATCTAAACTTCCACAGATATGCATTCCGGACTCAATGTTTTATCTGCATTGAGACTGTATAACAATAGCTTCAAACATTGTACCACTGGGATATTTAGGGTCTTCACCACTGACATTGCGTGGCCTAGACAATAATAATTATCAAACTTCACACTGAGACATCCAATACTCATGTTTATCTGTATTGTACTTGCAAAACAATAGCCTTGAAACATTACCACCTGGTATGATTAGTGGGTCTTCACCACTTGACAGTGCTTTGCCTAAATGGTAATAAATTACCTAGACTTTACAACGATACATTCCAGAGACTAAGTGCTTTAAAACTCGTGCAGTTAGCAATTTTTTTTTGGCTGAGAATATCCTTCAAACATTACCACCTGGGATAATATTTAGTGGTCTTCACCACTTAAAACATAGCTTTACCTAGATGGTAATAAATTATCTGAATTTCACATATGATACCATTCGAGGACTTCAGTAATTTTAGCTTATGACATTGAATCACAATAGCCTTCAAGTATTACCACCTGGGATATTTAGTGGTTTCACCACCTTAACAGGGGCATTTACCTAGTGGTAATAAATGATCTAAACTTCACAATGAGAATTCTTAGGATTAATGCTTTATATATATTGCACCTGCACGAAAATGTCCTTCAAACACTACCGACCTAATATGTAGTTGTCTTCACAACTTGACAGAGCTTCACCTAGGTGGTAATAAGAATTATCTAAACTTCACAATGATACATTCTTAGGATTAAGTGCGTATCTATATTACACCTGCACAACAATACCCTTCAAACATTACCAGCCTGGATATTTAGTGGTCTTCACCACTTGACAAAGCTCTACTTAATGATAATAAGTTATCTAACACTTCACAATGATACATTCCAAGACTGGGTTGTTTATCTAATATTGCACCTGCACAACAATGTCCTTCAAACATTACCACCTGGGATTTTTAGTGGTCTTCACCACTTGACAGAGCTTTACCTAAGTGGTATAGATTATCTAAACTTCACATATCCTTCCCAAGGACTCAATGTTTTATCTATATTGTCACTGTGACAATATCCTTCAAACATTACACCTGGGAATATTTTAGTGGTCTTCACTACTTCACACAGCTTTACCTGGGAGATATAGATTATCAAACTTCACAATGATACTTCTTAGGATTAAGTGCTTTATCAACTAATTGCCCCCTGCACAACAATGTCCTTCAAACATTACCCACCTGGATATTTAGTGGTCTTCACCACTTGACAGAGCTTAGCCTAGGTGGGTATAAATTATCTAAACTGTCACATGATACATTCCATAGAACTCTGTGTTTTATCTATATTGGCACTGAATAACAATAGCCTTCAAACATTAACCACCCGATGGATATTTAGTGGTCTTCACCACTTGACAAACTTTACCTCACAACGTGAATTATTCTAACTTCATCACATGCTACTTCCAAAGACTCAATGTTTTATCTTTGTTGACAACTGCGTACCATCGCCTTCAAACTTACCAACCGGGATATTTAGTGGTCTTCCCCCCTTAATAGAGCTTGACCCTGTCTCCCTCCCTTCTTCGCCTTGTCGCGTGTATAAATTATCTAAACTTCACAATGATATTTCTTAGGATTAAGTGCTTTATATATATTGCACCACTTCCAACAATGTCCTTCAAACATTACCACCTGGGATTTTAGGTGGTCTTCACCACTTGACAGAGCTTAGCCTAGGTGGAATAAATGATCTAAACTTCACAATGATACATTCCAAGAACTCAGTGTTTTATCTATATTGCACTGAACTATACAATAGCCTTTTCAACAGTACCACGTAGATTAGTGGGTCTTCATCCACTTGACTACGCTTCAATTAAATCAAAACCAATTATGTAAATTGACCAAGGATGGTAATCCTGGATTCAAGCCAAAGACTCATGAAAAAACGGGAACTCGACGAGAAAGGGGAGAACGACGGGGGGATTGAAGGGGCGCGAAGAAGAAAGGGATACAGACAAGGAATGATAGGAGGAAAAAGTTCTGAAAAGGAAAGTTGGGGGGAGCCTCTCCCCCTTTTTGCTTTCTCCCTCCCCTCCTTCCCCTACACAACCATGGTATATTCAAGATGGCAATTCATTTGATAAGCTCACACCGGACAGAAACAAGTCTCTCACCTCCATGTAGAATATTTCACATTAAGGTGAATTATCATTGTTAAACTATCTCACAACACCCTTGAAGAATTAAAGCACGGTCAATTTACACGTGTGGTCCAGTTGGATTGAGCGCTTGTCCGCAATCCAAAGGTCGATGGGTTCGAGTCCCACTGCTGCCACGTGTTGTGGCCCTTGAGTAAGGCACATTACCCCAATTACTCCTCCACCCAGGTGTATAAATGTGTACCAGCATTATTTAATGCTGGGAAAGTACAGTACTCGCTGTGGCGTGAGGGGTGCGAACCCCCCACAGCACACTATATACGGAGGAGTCTGGCCCAAACGCTAATGACAGAGAGATGGGCCACTCCGCTCACGAGCTTGCTCGGCAGAGACTATTACTTTACTTACAATTTACATATATGAACAATTTGATGTAGAATTGTGGGCGCAAGGGAAATAACTATCTCTTCGCCAAGTAGATGTTTCAGATTAAAATCTTTATCCTTTAAATCTGCAAAACAACATGCTAAAATCATGGTCGCATGGTATAAAATTTTCTAACAAAATGGAAGTCCTCTTTTTGGGCAACAACAGTCCTTGCTGACCTTCACAAACACTCATTTCAAAATTGGGAAATTTACGCTTTCTGAATTTGAGTTATAACAATATTTCTGTCTTACACAGGATATGTTTGATGGTTTATTCGAATTAAAACTCTTAGATCTAGAGGAAATCCTCTTGAAAAGAATCGCCCAAAACACTTTCTTCCCTCCTGGGAAAACCAAACCATCTTAGCCTCTGATAAACCAGCAGCATGTTTGTGTTTGTTTCGTAGAGGCATTTTCAGGACTGCAGTGGTGCCGCAAGTCAGGGTGTCCAAATTCTACTTGTGTGGGGGGGGGGACATGCGATAATAAACAAAACTTTTAACAACACACTGGATCAGGCCGTTCTACATGGACATTGCAATAGGCGTGTTAATCTTAAATGCCTTTGTTTTCATTTGGGGTCACCTCCAAAACTTTAAGGGAGAACAAAATTTTAAAGCAAGTGTATTAATAACTAACCTTGCCGGTGCCGATTTCCTGATGGGGGTGTATGATAATAATTGCATACGCTGACATGTACTACAGGCAGTATTTTCCCTTATGAATGGCTGAAACATGGAAAAACAGCGGGACTTGTGCAAGGCCGCTGGCATCATTGGCGCTGTTTTTCATCTGAAACATCCCCTTATTTACATGACGCCTCCTAAGCATTGAAAGTCGCTGGGCAAGTTTTCGAACAATCCAGCCGCCGTGAAACTTTTTGGGACTTAGTCCACTAGCCGTCATAACACCACTGGATTCAGGTAATTTCCATCCTAGTGTGTGACAACCACTTTATTGCACAAGAAGCCTGAATGAGGAATATATGTGTGGCTTACCACTTTCACGAACATTTGAAACAGAACATGACAAAACCATCACAATAACCATATGAAATTTTAAGACATGACGGATGATGTTGTGTCGCTAAAGGGGCACAACAAAAATAACGGCACACAGCTATCCAACCTTACTTCAATCATCGTTTTCATTGGAGTTAATTTTGCAATTATCCTTTATCAGTTTTGCTTGTTATGGCTACCCTGTTCCCAATTCTCCACATTTCAATATCAGCAGCCAGTCTAAGACACTCAATAAGAATGGTCCATAGATTGCGCAAATGAATAAAAATAGGCAGTCCTTCTAGGCGTGGATGACTAATTGTCATATTATCTACGGGTGCAAATTGAGAAGAAGGAATTTCCATTCACCATATTTGCATGTATGGTATCATTTGCACTTCCATTTAATTATCCTCTTGTGAACCCATTTTTGTATCCATCTGGAGTATTCTGAGTTACTATATCAGGAAGTATGCCAGAATTAAGAAGTGGCACAGAACGCACCCTGATGAAAACTTAGAGGAAGCTTTAGACACTTTAAACAGGATGGAGCTTCAGCGAATGGGCAAAATAGAAACTAAAAGTGACAAGGACTTAAGTGATGGGGCACTATATGACTCCAGAATCAATGACTCAGTGAATTGAAATGGAAACAGAGCTAAATGACCCCTGGTCAAATGATATGGAGCCCGAGGAACTTTGAATCAAATGGTTCAGAATCAAATTAAACCGACTCAAATTGACAGCAGGTTAAAGCGCTCGATTCAAATGACATACAACCAAGCCATATGACCCAGAGCCAAATAACTCTGAGCCAAATAACCCGCATCAAATGTTTCAGAGCCAAACAATCCAGGTCAATGAACCTGACGCCAAATGACGCCATACGAATGATCCATAACCAATACTTCACCAAATAACCCTGCACCAAATGACCTCAGGCCAAATGACCCAGATCCAATGAACCCAGAGCCAATTGACCGGGCGCAAATGACCGGAGCCAATTGGAACCCTGAGACAAATGACTCCCATACCACAATGATCGTATTAATTGATACTGAAGCCAACTGACAGGCTGTCAATGAACTCTGAACCAATTGACACAGAACCAAGAAACAGAGCCAATTGACTCTGCACCAATGACTCTAAGCCAAATGACCCTGAGCCACTTGGCTCATCAAATGACTGTGACTTAATGACAAGGATTGTATTGGGAATATCATTAATTTCCTGAAAATTGATGATTCTTGCTCCAGCGGTCAACCTTGCGTGCGATGCTAAACTTTTATGGGGAAATCAGCAAACAAAATTCCACATTAGGGGTTAGATGCGATATCCCCTACAAAAATCAGGGTATGCTTTAATATGCTGAAAATAACATCACCCAAATCCTACTATTTTTTTTTAACATTCTGGAATATTTTATATTATGTCCAAATTTCTTCACATCCAGAAATATTCTGGAAGTCTTACATCCCTGTAAAATTACTCCAGAGCCAAAGACCTCCGTACCAAATGACGGGGCCACAGAAAACTGGCACCAAATGACCAGAGCCATGAATCAGCACCAAATGACTCTGAATTAAATGATTCGGTACCAAATGACTCTGAACCATATGACACTGAGTCAGACTCTGTCAAAAGATTGTTTCAAATAATTCGGTGTCAAATGAACGGGGCAAGGGTACTGGGTATCCAAATTGATCCAGACCCAAATGACTCTGAACCAAATGAGTAGAAGGTGCCACATGACTTAAAAGGCAAATTAACTCCAAGCCAAATAACTCAGTACCGAATGCATTAGCACCAATGACACAAAACTAGTGATGTTATACTAATTAACACTTTCTGATCCTCAATTTAAACATTCCACTCCTGAGTTTGCTAAGGTTTTAGATGTTGTAATGTAGTGTGTGTGCACCTGCGCCTGCACGTGGGGTGTGTGCAAATCGAATGTTTCTTTCTTCACCTATTTTGAGCTGAATTTTAATTTTAGAAATCAGGAAGATTACTACCATTTGAATTGCAATTCATGAAAATTGTATTGTGTGAGTTAACCAAGACACAGTCGTGCTGAAAAACATTTCAAGAACCACTAACCAAAGAAGTAATTGAGTTATCCTAAATAATACAATGGCAGCACACAGATTATCACCTGGCCGCTATTGCAACATACGACCTTGTTACACTCGCATGACGATGTACACTTGAAAGATGACACATGATTCATGATAAAGTTTTCCAAAAGGCAATTTACATCTATGGGGTGTCGCAGAATAAACTTTTTCATACATTCAATTGGATGAAATGGTACAGTAGTCGTGTCCATGGAAGCTGAAAACTCTGAGGTTTTCAAACTCTGGAGGGTCGATCGGGGTTTTTGATCGTGTGGACGCATCAGGGTTTTACACTCCATAGTTTTATTGAGGGTCTAGCGGGGTTTTTGATCCCCTAAAAAACTTGGGGGTGACGCTCAAACCTGATAACACTCCCGAGTGTTTTTTTCATGTCGTGTGGACCGCTTCGGGGGATAGTGAGTGGAGGTGACCTCGCAAGGTCAAAATTGTATGTTGAATATCACCGGGAAAGTCCACGGCTTCCAGTATGTTGACTACGGTCTCCGATATGAGAAGCGGAGAATGGTCAGGGGGATGACTTCAGAGTTTTGGCCATTGTTGGGACACAATTTGGAGTGACCGTAAAATAATTGGTATTAAATTTTCACATCCGGAATTTGTAAAAACCTTGAGGTTTTGTGACCGTTGAAAACCCGGCTAGTGACTTTTGGCCCGACTCTTACCTAGATATCCTACCATATCCAGGGTTGTAAGGTTTCAATCAGTTGTAAAGATATGTTGCACAATCACCCACCAGGAAAAAAGCTGTGTTAATAATATATTCATAGTTTCCTGTATCTTGGAATTAATTAAAAACAAGATAAATGATTACTAGGCCTGTTTGATATGTCACATGAGGTTAAATGGATCCACGGAGGTAAAAACCAATCCCCATGAAAAAAACCATGACTAATTCAAAGTTTCTTTAACTTGGAAATGAAAATTAAATAAAAGCCACAACATTACAATAGTTGAGCATGTCGAAAAAAATTGTAAATATGTAAATGTGTTTTGCAGTTGTAGTTTTATACTGTACTGTATGTTTGTGGAAGCAGATTGTTTTGGGGTTATTACCTGGTTTAATTGTCAGGTTGGACAAAAAAAAAATAGATGAAACAAAGATCCCGTACACACTAGCAAAATCTCTTAATTCGATTAAGCGTTAACGAAGATTCATTTTACAAGTATTAGTGTTGTACGCTCTTCCCTTATTTCAATCAAGATTTAAATTGATTAATAAACCAAAGCAAACAGCTTCTTTCAATTAAGGGAATTATTACTTCAAGAGAGTACTACGGACTGTATTTTGAGAGCGCGCGATCGCTCTACGCGCCTTGCGAGCGCTTGAAACAGGTTACCATCGCGCGATTCATTGCTCGCCTTAGAAAGGAAAAGTAATTAGTTAAAAAAAACTGTGCGCTTTATTATAAAAAACTTTAAAATACTGTACCTACAATTGTAAAAAGCCTCAGACTTTTATTAGTGGACAAAATGTTATCGTACATATAGTGGGCATAAATTAATGTAATTATATAATCACCATCTGGCACGTAATAGCATTATGACAAATATGACCTTAGCCAACGCCTATTTTGTAGACACGACTTCGGGGTCAAGACCAAAATGAGGCCTGATGGAATTGTGCCGGGCCCGCGGTACAAGGGAAGGAAACGCTCCGTGTTAGAACAATTTAACGTACGTTCAGTTCAGATATCTTTCACAGAAAGCTTCGTGCACATTTCAAGCATTTTATTCCATATTTTCTGATTTTGGTCAAAATATGATGCAGTGCTAGGCTTAGTTGCACATGTCCCAATCGTAGAAATAACGCTGTTTGGAGAGGTAGAGTAGCCGAATTGGACCACCCCGATAGGAGTATGTTGGTGTACACGTCATGGCATTCAATTTTTGTAACAGCTCCACTGCAGCTCTTATGGAATTTCAAAAGCGCTTTACATTTTCCTGCCATTTCAAATACAGTCCCTGTTACTAGTGTGTACGCACACTTCGTTGAAGTTAAGAGTAAGAGGTGATACGTGTTGGTTTTGATACAAAGGTCATATTTCCATGTAGGCACACTTGTTTCAATCTTAATTTTTTGCTAGGTGTATGCTATGTATATTAAGTGTAGTGTGGACACACCCTGTATAACACGTAAGTGCCTAATGACCGATAAATATTCGGTCATAGTATTGTTTACGTCATGAACCAATAGAGCTAGCCTTTTTAAACCGGTTTCCAACGGCCAATTGGGAAATACGTACGTAAATCTTGGCATTCACCTCGGTCAAGGTCCGATTTACACCAATTAAAAACTGCCTATCATAGGGCTGAAGCCAGAATGTGCTGTTGTTTTGTTTTTTAAAGAAATTTTAGAATTGTTGTACGCCAAAACCCCCCTAAATGACCTCGTTATATGGAAGTTCCTTAAAAATCAGTGGACAAAGATGGGCATTTTAGCAAAAGTCCAAACAAGTGATTGCGGCCCTGTTTGCTAAACAGAGAAAGAAACATGGACGGGCTGAATATGATGTAGATAAAATGGAGTCGTCGTGAAATCGAAGCAATGAAAATGAAAGTACTAAAAGTCTTTTTCAAGGACAATCCTAGTGACGCCGGAGGCGATTTTAGAGGCAGAATTTAGCATTTGAGCAAAAAATCCATTGGATATATATATGCCCCCGTAGGAGACAGACTAGCCGTCAGTAGATGATGAATATTCGACGGTCACGAAAGTCGCGCTCAGCGCAGACTGCCGGGATCTCTGCGAGTGTTGTCATTCATTGATGCATTGTGTACGGATGGAGAGCATTGCACTGACGTGGCTTGCGAAGCGGATTTATACGTAGGGGCAAGCAAACAAATTGGAGGTTTACAGCAATTTTAATTGTATTGGCATTATTTGCAAACTGATAGTGCGTGATTACCATCAATCAATGTCGGGGTTGCTTCATTGCTAGTACAATACCAAAAACAACAGTAGCATTTCCCGTGACCAGTACCATACGCAGTTCAGTTGTTACTCAGTGCAGCTGGCTATAGACTACAGTTATGACAGTACTGGGTCAAAACAAGTGTGCTGGAAAAGGTTAGGTTTTCTTTTACTAAGCCTTTATTTTTTTTATCAGATGTGTTGAAATAGTCATACCGTATACAAAGTTAAAAAAAAAATTCAAAACTCACAGTCAATACATCATGGACTTCTTACAATTTGCAGAGAAAGGAATATCATATACACAATACAAAAATCCCAGTTTAGTGGGATAGTGGCTGTTATTTCATGGAATAAATGACACTGTATTATAAAATTGACTCTCAAAAATTGAAATTCACTTAATAACAAAAAAATACATTGTTTTTGTTTTACTTGGCATTGATTTCAAATACAACTTTGTCCTGATTGATAATCTCATATATTTAGAAAATATTCACTCAACAAAAAACATCAACCATTTGGAGAAATGATTATCCCTAGACAAACATGCAGCACTATTATAAATCCCAAAATCACCCAAATTTTGTTAAAGTGGCTGCCCTTCGGCCCAGGAAGGGTTAACTAATTAAGCTAACTAATCTTTGTCGAAATAAGCATTTTTGCAGTGTGTACGGGCAAACTCACAAATTAGTATCAGTGATTTGTCACCAAGGTTGCTGCCGTCTCCATTAGGCATACCAAAGTCTTTGGCCCGGTATTCTTAAACGGAGACTAACTTTAGACCTGGGTTAAACCAGGGTTAGTCCTACAAGAAGGAACCTTTTTCCTTTTAAAATACTGTGAAAGTTAAATGTAACGGTGAGAAAATTCCTCATGGATGGGCTGTTCCAGCCCATCCTTGAGGAATTTTCTTGCCGTTACAGCACACTTTTAGAGTATGTTGTAAGAAAAAAAGGTCCCCTCTTGTAGGACTAACCCTGATTTAAACCCAGGACTAAAGTTATCTCCCTTTCAGAATACCAGCCTTGGTTTCTCTGCGCATCTTCCTTAAACCATCATTACTTATATGAAATTACAGAACTTAACCCCCAGGCACTACCTGCCTCTAAGCATTGGCATCTAAGCACTGTTTTGATTGGTTACTTGGAAGGTAATATCATGTAATGAGCAAATCGGAGATATTGTTAGAATAGCTGTATGATTTACACAGAGATATAGAAAGCTATAGAAGCAATTTCTTGATTGGTTATTCAGAGGGCAATCTCATGTTGTGTCCTGTAATGAACCAATCAGATTGTATCATAGTTAGTAGTGCCCAGGATATTAAAGAGACACTAGCACATTTGAGAAATAGTGCGCCCTCAAGATTTTTCAAAATCGATATTTTTGCATGGTTGTAAAGCTTTTATATACAAAAGCCCTCACCCGAAATGATTACGACCAAATCAGCTTCCTTATGCATGGTAAACAGAACGATTTTATAATTAACGTCGCCGGCGACGCACAATTCAGCAGACGACGAATATGGCGTTTAACACAAGAACACGCACACCGTATGCATGTTTCCAACACTATGCACACTGTTGACCGGTCTATAACCTTTGTGGTTTTAATATCAGTGAGTACGAGTCAAAAATATTCATGTAATATACACACTTGTTGATTAAAGTTATGGAAAACTTAAAAGTTGGCCTACAAATTACCTGGATGTCTTTAACCTCATATCAATGTCCCTATCTGTTTTGGGGTAAGTTATTTTTATGTGTAAAATATATTTCTGTTCTTCCAATGGCCTAGACTATCATTTGAGAGCAAATTGAAGAAATTTCATATTTTGTGAAAATGTGCCAGTGCCGCTTTAATCACCAGGAAATAATCTAAAAAAACTGCACTATTTCCTGAAACTTGCGGGTGATAACATGTGACCTGATAGTCAAAATAGAATTAAAATGGTATTAAAATTTCACTTTCACTTCAAAATCCAGGTCTTTAAAATAGTTTGTTACAAAGTAAACTTTTCTCATGTTTTCTACACGTGTTGATTCCTCATTTTGGCGCACTCCATTTACTGTTAAAGTGGAAATTATTGCGCAACATTAATTTTTGCACTTTTTGTGCACCTTTCAGCTAGCGAGAAATTAAAAGCATGTGAAAATGTTTATTTTGTGTTCAGGAAAAAATCTAAAAATAGCTTATTTTAAAGCAAGCAAAACTGTTAAAATTGCCATTTTTACAGTAGTAGGTACTCTGTACTCACTAGGTGACATGGCACATTAAACTGAACAAAAAGTCACAGTGGTCGCTTTCTTATCTTGTAGATTTTGACATTACTTTTTCATTCCTCCAATTTCAAACTTATAAAGCGCCCAACCCACTTGCCAAAGGTTGTGAGTTCGAGCCCTGCTGTGGCCAATGTGTTTCGCCCTTGAGTAAGGCGCTTTACCTCAATTACTCCTCTCTACCCAGGTGTATAAATGGGTACTAGCATTATTTAGTGTTGAGAAGGTAACAGACTCACTGTAGAGGAGGTTGCAATCCCATACAGCATATTATTGGTGGAGTCTGGCCCATCGCTTCGAAAGAGGATAGTCACTCCATTCCTGTATACCAGTTACCAGTTTGCAAATTCCCCCTGTTTAACATAGCAAAATGCTACAAACAAAGTAACTGCTACAAACGTTTGGCTTTTGATATTATCAAGTTTTTTTACAATACTAATACAAAAACGCATCCATTTAATGATTAAATGTAAAAACTTCTAAACAATTTTAGAAGGAATTTTGCACATGAACAGTTACGTCCCCTTACCTTTTTTAAAAATTTTACTTTTTACCATTGCTGTTTTTTATCTGATAATATTTATGCAATTATGAAAGACTACGAATTGTTATAGAGTTTGGATGTGTGTATGTGTGTGTGGTGTGAGTGTTTGTTTGTGAGTGTGGGTTTTTTTTTTCACATTCACCTTTTCGTATTTTATGTCCTAATCCATACACAAGAATTAATGGATCAATGGTATATTAAAGCTCCTGTTTAATTTTGAAATTAGAAATAAAAGTATGTCATGAACATTTTGCAATATCGGCATTGCTAAATTGTATTTGTAATTTTGTATTAACGTATCGCGTCACTTGGCATTAGTCTGTTATGCACAACAATTGTGATTGATTGATGCCAAAAGAATGTAAATTATTATATAAAGGCCATCCACTGACAATTTATAAAATGACTTTTTAACGTTTACTCTTTATTACCGATTGGCTTGCTTAGAATGTATCAATGTTTGTTAAGTTCATTTTAGTTTTCATTAGGCCTAAGATCTGCTTGGAATTTTCACTGAAAGAATGCAGATGGTATAGATGCCATACATGTTAAAAGAATGCTTTTTTTAAAAAATATTCTCTACTTGTTATTGTATTCATATATTTGTATTTTTTGTATCCATGTATCATGCCATTTGGCATTAGTTTTATAAAACACTAAAACTTTTGATGGAATTAAAGTTAGGTGACCTCATGGTCCGAATTTTTCATGTTTCCTTGCGGATCTAATGGGGCGTGCTCGCGCACGCCCCCTCGTTGACGAGAGAGAGAGAGAAAAAAAAACTACCCCCACCAAAAAAAAAGGCTAAAAAAAATGGGTCAGGTGTAAAACTGCCTATCCTAATTTTAATCCTAGTTTCAGGAGTTAACCCGAAAGACAACACTTCACACGAAAACGAGTGACATCCACCTTTTTGGGGCTGTTTTTTTACTCTTTGGGTGGAATTCTCTCTTTTAAGTACAAACCACTCATTTTGGATTGGATTACAAGAGTTTCACTCTTTTGGGGAGTGAAATTTTTAATCGTTTACATTTAGAGAGTATGGAACACTCGATGTCCAAAAAGTTCGACCAAAACTCAGGTTTTTTGGTCGATAATCCAAGATTTTCATTCGATAAACTAAGGTTTTCAAGAACAAACTTGGATTTCCAATTGATAATCCAAGTTTAGTTTTTTGACGCTCAATTCGTGAAGGGGTACCCCCTGCAGCACGAACAGCGCAGGAGGGGACACCCCTCCCGCACCCACCACCCGACACTGCGGTGCCATTGTAGCTGTGTTATTGGCAGCCAATTCCACGCCCCCTCGTTCCAAAAATCCTGGATCCGCCACTGTGTTTTCTCCCTCACATGGTAGCATATCACCAACAAATCACCTAATCAGTTTGGCTGTTTGGATAGTAGAATTGTTAATGCGTATCAAATTGGTCACATAGGACAATGTGTGTGAGCTAGTGGTCAACCACATTTACATGTATGTTTTGTTCATCAAAGGAAACATTTCCTAGGCCTAAAATTTCACTTGGTCAATGGGGAAAATATGAGCCTTCTTACGATACCAAAATATCAATTTTGATGGGTAAAGTAGGGAGACGAGGTTGTCGATTGTGTCACCCACCTTCAACGCTGAGAGAATACAGAATTTTATAGAAGTACATGTTGAATTTTTTTTTTAAACATCACTATTTGATATTTGCATGTGGAAGAGGTAAATGCATATGTGACCTGCTCCCACGAAACCCGGATAAAGTTGGAAAATTTTCATTTTGAGATATGTGAAGATTTTAAATGCTGAGAAAACAAGCTTTAAAATGATGTATAACATGTATACATTACACTTCCTTTTGTCCTGGTTTTGTGGTAGCAGGTCACACATACCTATTGTGAAGTTCATACGGATTTCTGACAACCAAAATTTCATGTGAAATTTGAAATCTAAGGAAATGGAGAAAGAAGGCAGTAATTTTCTGAAATATGTGCTATTGTATTAACATGAAATATATTGGTAATTTGCATTATAATAGCATTATTACCGTTTAGGGTTAGTTGTATAAGCACAGGAAACTTTGATTGAATTTAACACTGAAAGAATGTTGATTTCTAAGGCATCATACTACTCATTAATTGTCTTTAATATTCTTGGTAATTTTAGTCATAATCTTTGTAGTTTTTTTATATGATATTATTTTGGCATTAGTATGCAAAGGCACAATCAGGTCAAGAATACAATTGATTCCTTGGGAAAGAGATTTTTCACTATATCTTACGTTTAGCAACCTATACATGGACACACTGTGTTCCTTGAATGTTTTGGAGCATTCTTGCAAGGATTTTTCTCATGTTTATATATGCTGGCTCCTCAAGGAAAGGTAAAGGTCTCAACTTGTTTCAAATATGTTTTGGTTTCCTGCAACATTGTGCTGAAAAAAAAGCATTTGGTAGTTCAGAAGAAAAGTTAACCCACCATCCCACTTACAAAACATCATATAAGTGCAAAAAAAAAAAAGGTTTTAAAGAGACACTGGCACATTTGAAAAATAGTGCTCCTCAAGATTTTTCAAAATCAATATTTTTGCACGGTTGTAAAGCTTTTTGTGTGTGTCATACTTTTTGCGTTTGTAGTGTCTATTGAGTTGGGAGCACTGCACCCTGTGGTGACAGTGCTTTTTGTGCTTTCAGTGCTCCCTGGCTTCTCATCAGACCTCATTTTATGCTTTGTTTTTTTTTTTTTTTTTTTTTAAGAATACAATTGATTCCTTGGGAAAGAGATTTTTCACTATATCTTACGTTTAGCAACCTATACATGGACACACTGTGTTCCTTCAATGTTTTGGAGCATTCTTGCAAGGATTTTTCTTATGTTTATATATGCTGGCTCCTCAAGGAAAGGTAAAGGTCTCAACTTGTTTCAAATATGGTTTGGTTTCCTGCAACATTGTGCTGAAAAAAAAGCATTTGGTAGTTCAGAAGAAAAGTTAACCCACCATCCCACTTACAAAACATCATATAAGTGAAAAAAAAAAGGTTTTAAAGAGACACTGGCACATTTGAAAAATAGTGCTCCTCAAGATTTTTCAAAATCAATATTTTTGCACGGTTGTAAAGCTTTTATATACATTAGCCCTCACCTAAAATGATTAAGACCAAATCAGCATCCTTATGGGTAAACAGAACTATCTTATAATTAATGTCCGCTGCCAACATTAATTCAGCAGATGACGGAAATGTTGTATAACACAAGAAAGCGCACACCGTATGGATGTTTCCCATGGAATGCACACTGTTTTGACCGGTCTGTGACCTTTGTGGTTTTAATAATCAATTAAGTTTTCGTAGTTCTCTTAATTCATGTATAGACACATTTGTTGATTAAAGTTATGCAAAACTTAAAAGTAAGCCTAAACAATTACCTGGATTTTTTTTTACCTATTATTTAGGTCCGTATCTGTTTTTTGAGTGTGTTATTTTTATGTGTCCACTGTATCTCTATTCTTCAAATGGCCTAGATTATCATTTGAGAGCAAATTGAAGAAATTTCATATTTTGTGAAAATGTGCCAGTGCCGCTTTAAGTGCAATGCCCAGCTATCATGTACAGACTTTTAATTTATCTTTCTTTGGAGTCAGTGGGCTCTGCCATTAGAGAATAAAAGATGAGATTTTTTGGTTTGGGGCTCATCTTAGATGGTGTCATAATTGATGGCATCCACCACGATATTTTTTAGCAGTCTCCTTCCGCATGTATAGTTTTCCCTAACAATCACCAACGAACTGTGCCAAATATCAAATTTTGAAAATTGGGGGTGCTCTTCAAAAAAGTGCCATTCATTGCTTTAAATAAAAAGCACTCAGTGGTTTAAATTGAAAGTACAAACAAGTGATAAAACCTTATCATTTACACATCCTGTGATTATGTGTGGTGTTGAGCTGATATTCATTTCACAATGATGTTAAATAATATCCAGGAACCAACGATATTCAAGCCAAACTTTCCTGAAAGCAAAAATCTGTTTAAATAAAACAAAGATGATGTTAGCACAGGTTATTTGATCACAATGGTTTCAGTAATAATTGTACTTTTAAAATAATAAATCTAATACAAATTTGGAAAATAGAGGCAGCCATTTTAGAATAAAAATACTCTAAACATTTTCAAAGACCGAACTGCAAGTAGTAATTTTCTTATAATATCAATTTAGATATTGCTTACATAGTTT
Source organism: Ophioderma brevispina (assembly GCA_023653785.1). NCBI lineage: Eukaryota > Metazoa > Echinodermata > Ophiuroidea > Amphilepidida > Ophiodermatidae > Ophioderma > Ophioderma brevispina. The sequence continues at coordinate 26,186 of JAMKCH010009116.1, forward strand.
ACACCCAAAATCTAATCAGGTCGAGAACTCACCAACCACTCTTTCCACCAGTTACATCATCATCGTAGCCCTTACGACCCCAGATAAATCGTACACAGCAGTTAACATGGACAGACAGACAGACAGACAGCCAGAACAGACAAACAGACAGAAAAGTGATTTCTAAGTCTCTGACAACAACGTTCAGGCGAGACAAAACAGCAAAATGAAGAAAAAGCTAAACTGTTGACTCTTTGAAAGCATGAAAAATGCTGAAATCAGCGTAATGCTGAACTCTCATAGCCCTGTATAACCGCATCTCTTTCAAATTACACATATAACACTCATTTTCCTCTCGGAGACCATGTCGCACGGTCCTGAAACTTGGTGGGTGGGTGCCCTTGACCAAACCAAGACCGATTTTGTATTGGTTAGTGGATCAAAGGTCATCGGGGGTCATTCAGGTCCAAAGGAAGTCAAATGGACTGTGTCTATTTTCTCGGAGACCGAGGGTCGCACGTTCCTGAAACTTGGTAGGTGGGTGCCCCTTGAGCTTCCGAAGAACGTGTTTGTATTGGTTAGTGGATCAAAGGTCATCGGGGGTCATCAAGGTCAAAGGAGGTCAAATGGGGTAAACGTTGGTGTATGGACATGAACCTTGGAGGGTGGATCGATTGTTGATGACAAAAATTTAAAGGTCACGACAAGGTCATTAGGGGTCATTCAGGGTCAAAGGAGGTCAGATGGGGTAAACATTGGTGTGTGGACATGAAACTTGGAGGGTGGGGTTGATTGTTGATGACAAAATTTTTAAAGGTCACGACAAGGTCATCAAGGGTCATTCAAGGTCAAAGGAGGTCAAATAGGGTAAACGTTGGTGTATGGACATGAAAACTTGGACGGTGGGGTCGATTGTTGATGCCAACAATTTTAAAGGTAACAAAAAGATCATTTAGGGGTCATTCAAGGTCAAGGAGGTCAGATGGGGTAAACATTGGTGTGTGGACATGAAACTTGGAGGGTGGGGTTGATTGTTGATGACAAAATTTTTAAAGGTCACGACAAGGTCATTAGGGGTCATTCAAGGTCAAAGGAGGTCAAATGGGGTCAAATGGGATAAACTTTGGTGTATCCAGATAAAATTTGGTGGGCGGGGTCGATTGTTGATGTTGAAAAATCTAAAGGTCACAACAAGGTCATCGTGTCATTCAAGGACAAAGGAGGTCAAATGGGGTAAACGTTGGTGTATGGACATGAAACTTGGATGGTGGGTCGATTGTTGATGCCGGAAATTTTAAAGGTCACATCAAGGTCATCAGGGGTCATTCAAGGTCAAATGAGCCGCGAAACCCAAGGGTCATTCAAGCCAGGTGATCAGGAAACCCAGGTGATCGCAAAACCCGAGGACCGCCTAGTATATCATGTTATTCCATCATAATATTCTAAAATTCAGTGTGTATTATCTATATTTCTGTACCATATAATTTTCATTCTTGGAATGTGAAAGCATGGCCCACTGGTTGGGGTATTAGCCTTTGGTGCTAAAGGTCCCCGGTTCAATTCCCGGCGGGACCACTTGCAGGGATTTAATCAGGTACTAAATTATAGATTTGATCTATACAAGAGCTACCGATTGACATTGTAATTTGCTCTCCCCGTGGTTCAGTTGGACTTGGGCAAACGAACCATGATAATACCCCGTCCTTCGGAGGGGACGTTAAGGTGTCGGTCCCATGTACAGAGAGTCATGCCTGTGCATCACAATCAGTATCGAAAAGAGTAGGGCGATTACCCCTGGCTGTCCCAATTCCATCCCGGTAAATGGACCCCAATGAAAATATCAAGGACATTGTCCAAATAATTAATTTTTTTGAAAATATTTGAAAATGTGCAAATGAGCTCATTAATATTCATAACCTGTCCAAAAGTATACACCACATGACCTCACCGTGTTCTATCAACTAATCGGGTTAGTCTGTGGAGTGGATTAATGAATTTTCTACAAAATATCAAAATGAGCTCAATAATATTAATAACCTGTCCAAAAGTATACAGCGCATGACCTCATCATGTTCGATCACCGTGCCATGTTAAAAGTTCATCGACTAATCGGGTTATTCTGTGGAGTGGATTAATGAATTTTGTTGGCCATCCAGACAGGCAGGCCGCCATCCAGACAGGCAGGCCGCCATCCAGACAGGCAGGCCGCCATCCAGACAGGCAGGCCGCCATCCAGACAGGCAGGCCGCCATCCAGGCATCCACCTGCATGATTACATAGGCTATCCACAACATGGTTATGGGGGACAAAAAGCTGCACCTTAGAAAATATCTCAGAGATGGCTTCAAAACTCAATCAGCAGTTGACGGGCAATCCATGGTGGTGGAACTGTGTGTCGTTGTTTAAAACAACAGACCAGGCAGATTCGTCAAGCCACTGGCAGATAAGTTTCACAGCTGCTCCTAATGCACACTTCACTGGTTCATTATCTTCAAGACACTTACGACCTTTAGAAAACCGGCTTATGCAGCTGCAGATGCGGTGATTCAGTGAGCGCGCCCATGCCCAGCTGTGTTCGGAAAAGTGACCGCACGAATTTAAAGTCCACTCGATCGATATTGTTCACATTCACGAACAGTAGCTGGGCATGGGGGCGCTCACTGCATCACCGCATCTGCATAAGCCTGGTTTTCTAACGGTCATAATTGTTTACAGTTTCACAGATTCCTCACTGATATTCTATTTGACCATTTACTCACCTCTTTATCCAGGTTAGGTTTCTCACATGCATCGATCCTCCTCTCCAAGGTATTCAAGTGATGCATCAGCTGTTGAGCCTGTCCGTTGCTATCGGCAACCTCACCTTTGACCTTGACCTGAGTGTTGGTCAACCATCGAGTCAACTTCTCAATGAAGGTCAGGTCAAACAGGTGATGTTTGAATCTGAAATTTGATTAAGCAATAACATTCAATCAATAGCTTATAATGACAAGTAGTCCGTAGTAACTGTACTTTGAGAGGTTTACAATATGGGTGAAGTTATTGGCCTAAAGGGGCATTTTGTGATCCACAACCTCGTCCCCCAACTTATCTAAAAATTGAGATTTTTATATTATCTGAACTGTTAACATTAGTAAAACGTGTAACTAATCTTACGTGTAAATTCAGTTGTATCTGAAAAAAATTCGCAAATTTGTATTTCTGTCCGTAAACGGAGAGGACAGAAATTACAGCATATTGGCCTATGAGACTGTGGGAAACAACCATTTGCACAAAACTGCATGGTCAGGATCAACTAAAATATTCTGAATAAACTTTTCTCAAGGATATCTAGTGAACAATGAATAAAACAGAAGGTGCTGGAATCACAAAATACACCTTTAACTATCAATGCATCCAATAAATGTGACTTACAACAACCTAATGCTGACATATTCATATGCAATGTACATAACACACACACGCACTGTACTTTTTATACTGGTTACCTCTAACTTTGGACTATTACCACCTCTCACTGATCAACTATACAGATACAAGCAGATAGAAGCCAGCAGCTGATTGGCTGGTTCCCTATGACTTTGGCCTATCACTGACACTACACACGCTTTTGGTGAAGCTCTAAAATGCAAGGTGCCAGTGTACTATGCCTGCCCTGGTTTGTTTTACAAGAATTCGCCCTCTTACAATTGTCACTTTAAGTGATTCCTTGTCACCATTTGATTTTCAATTTACCTATCTTCAAACTTGTTAGCAATCTCTGTGGCCTGTTCCAGCCTCCTGGATTCCATACCCTCCAAGTCTGCCATGACGAATCCCTCGGCCGAGTCAATCTTGTTGGCGAGTTTCTCCAGCTTTTTCTTGTAAGTGTCTACTTCTTGTGGTGAGAAGTTACCACCATCAGAAAAAAGCCTGCAAGAGAAAAGGACATGGTGAAATTAGAAGTCAACTCTGTTGTGAAGGCACATGTGGTCCAGTGGATACAGTGACCAACATCATGACCAAAAGGGCGTGGGTTCGAGTCCCGCTGAGGCCAATGTGTTGTGCACTTGGGTATGGCACTTTACATGCTTGCTTCTCTCCACCCAGGTGCAAAATGGGGAGCACTGCCCAAAGGTATGATGTATGTCTTGGGCATTTTTATGGCAGCTCACATATTCTAGTGGCAGCGGAATAAATATAAAGCGCTTTGATACATTGTGAAAGGCGCTATATAAATGTCAACATTTATTTATTTATTCTCACAACAAGTTGCTATGGATATTTACCACTTTTCCACTGCAATGGCAAAACAATATCAAAATATTTTTGAAACCAATAAGTTATCATAAGGTGTCCACTTACACACCTGCCACCATTGAAAAGCAAGAAATCGGAATGACAACCTTATCTATTTTGCAGCTTGTACACATATAACAATGTATAAATTCCCCCCTCCCCTTAAAAATACCAAATACCAATATGTCAGATGCCATCGTATCACTGTGTTAAGATACTGTGTGAACATTCCTTTCAGTTGCTGGAGCAGTCCCCTCCCAAGAAATCAGAACATTGCATTTTTGGAAGCTGGGAAACTCTGAAATCAGAACGATTCGAATTAATTCATAATGGTTAGGAGAAAAAAATTGTTTGCCATAACCCAACCGACCCTAGAAAAGCTGCCGACTCAAATTTTTTTAATACAAATTAGCACAAAATTTTTTTTAAAGGTGCATTTTGTGATTCCAGCACCTGTTTTATTCATTGTTCACTAGATATCCTTGAGAAAAGCTTATTCACATATTTTGACTTGATCCCGATCTTGCGGTTTTGTGTTATGCGCAATTGGTTGTTTCCCACGGTCCCGTACGCCACTGTGCTGTAATTTCTGTCCGTTTACGGACAGAAAATACAAAATTGCGAATTTCGTAAAGATTCAACCAAACTTGCACGTAAGATTAGGTGCATATGGATTACTAATGCTAACGGTTCAGATGATATAAAAATCTCAACTTTTTTAGGTAAGTCGGGGGGACGAGGTTGTGGATCACGAAATGCCCCTTTAAATCTGCTGACCGACCCATTTTCATTTAGAAATTACTTCTTTTTAACACAAGGACAAAAAACATCAAAACAGGACAAAAAACATCAAAACAAGACAACAAAACAAAGTAAAATAAAAGATCTTTGCTAATTCATTAAACAAAAAAGCTTTAAATAGTAGCATGTTATATTCATTTTAGAGTAAAAAACTAAAAGTGTGAAGTTTTCATCTTAAAAAAAAAATTGGCCCTCCATTACGGCAAACAAATATTTTTAAGGCCTTTTTTAAAACAACAACAACTTACTTGAATGACTTGATGAAGCGTGCATTGGACTCTCTCAGCATCTGTAGTGTGTCGTCAAGATACTGTCGGAACTGTCTCAGGGATGCTCTGATTATGTACATGGTGGGGGGGGGGGCCAAAATGTGTACATGTGCAACTTACTTGAATGACTTGATGAAGCGTGCATTAGACTCTCTCAGCATCTGTAGTGTGTCGTCAAGATACTGTCGGAACTGTCTCAGGGATGCTCTGATTATGTCCATGTGGTTTTCAACCTTGGAGCTGACTTGGTGAGATAACATCACCAATCTACAAATGATAAAGTCATTTGAGTTAGTGTGGAGAATGAACCGTTGGTATAAAGATTGAGGTGTCAGTTTGAGTTAGGATTAAGGTTAACACTTAGGGCTCTACAGGTGACTCCAGTTGCTTAGAGACAATTTTTTTTCCAAAAATGTGATGCGATCTGGGAAAACCCACCACATGGTGGGAAATTTATACTTTGAGTTTTTACTATCACTGCAGAGTTTGAAATATTAAGTTTCCATAACTGTTTACTTCTTTCTTCTTTGATACACACGTCAAAAGTTACGCCTTATACAATCTGACAAAAAATAAAGTACAATATAACAGATATTAAGCTATTTTCTTTATTGTTTCAAAACTGTCCTGTGCGACATGTGGCAGGTTTTCACAAATGTCAAAATTACGCTTTTTAGGACCATATACTCAAATGAGTACAAACAAGCCTAGTCTTAGGTTAGTGGCTTTTGAGATGGCTTCCCAAATTGTTTGGGAAGCCATCTCAAAAGCCACTGGCTAGCGTGTTATAACTTATATCTACCAAGGTAGAAAGAGTTAGCATTCGGGAACAGTTGGCCAATTACAGGAATGCCATGGAGCCAGTGTGGTCACAATCTATATCACAAGAATCATTGCCTAAAAAAATTCACAGTCATCACAAGCTGGTATCCCAATGCTTTTGATGCTTTCTTTTTTGCTTTGTAACACCACAAAACCCAAAAAGCAGGGGACACACGTCTTATATCCTTTGATCGATGAGCTTCTGTAACAAAAAATCCAATAAAACAAGATATACAGATCAACTCACGTGGCAGACTTTGTAGCCTGTACAAAGACATTCTCCATTGCATCTACCTCTGCCTTGAACTTGTCTGTGAACTTGTTGTGTTCCTGCTGCATGTCGGTAAACCGCACCTTGATGTCGTTCAGCGCCCCAGAGATGCCCTTGGAATGCCTTGTGATGCGCTCTTGGTGCATCACCAGTTCGGCTCCGCGTACATTGTGGATGTCTAGTTCGGCTCGCTGGGTGCGCGGTTTGTGAAGGTGGAGGCGGAGATCCAACTCGCTGTTGAGTTCTTCAAAACTGAAATTGAAAGAGATATGTGGTCATAAGAAGAAATAAGCTGCCAAAAAGATGGAGAGGAATTACACAGTGCAATTACATGTACATATGTATAAATGTATTTAGGATTACTTGATATCTTACCTTAGCAGCAACAACACTGTTAGCCCTGTCCACTGCCTGGTCTAACCATTCCTCTAAATGATTTAGGAATTCCATTCTCATTCTGCAATATCAATTAAAAAAAAAACACAACTTGAATTTCGCGGTTCTCGACTTTCACGCTCGCTATATTCAAAGAATATAAGCTGTGGGCAGCCCAGCCTATCTTACAAATTGACCTCACATTACCTTTGACCTTGGTACATGACCTTTGACCTCATCAACAAATGGGGGATTCTATGTTGCACCTATGACTCAAGTTAAAACTTTAACTTTTCAATGGAGGTCAATTTGACATTTTTAGCCCATTTTTCAACTTGACCTCACATGACCTTTGACCTTGACACATGACCGTTGACCTCATCAACATATGAGGGATCCCATGGTGCACTTATGACACAAGTTTGGTTCCAATTGCACTTCAACATTTCAATTCTCATTTTAAAATACTTAACATTTTAGTGGCACATCCACACACATATACGTGTACACACGCACAACAGATTACAAAGTGGTCCTGCCAGCTAAGCTGGCGGTCCACAACTAGAAACACTGGGAATCAGATAAACATATAGAGAAGGAAAACCTACACTATTTTTTTTTAAAGTTATTGGTCATATTCAAATTGGAAAGACAACCAGCACTACATTTCAGATCAAAACTTCTTAGCGATACACACCACATAGTGATCCATCCACATCAAAGGTCAATACTTTATTGGGCATTTGGACTACAAACACTTTATCACTATAAAAAGAGAACACTACCACACTTATTCTCTTAACAATGAACATGTAAACAAACAAAATTTAATGAGATAGTTGGATGACAAAGTCATAATAACTTACACTTTTCTCAGTTCTATAAATAGCTCATCTGCAATCGTAACATTTTCCATGTAAGAGGAAACTTTCTCTGTACCATCCTCCATTGCTTCTGTGAGGAAAGCTTTCTTCTGTTCATCTTCACCACCCTCCTGAAATACCCCATGTTCTCCAGCAACTGTTAGGACATAGAAGGGCGTGCCTTTGGTTGTGGATAGCACTTCTTTTACTGCCATTGGAACGGGACTCTGCGATTGAATGGCTGGAGATTCAGAACCTGTCCTCTGCAAAAGGCGACCAAAAAAACAGTCAGTGTTAAAATAGAAATACTTTGAGATATCAATTCTCTGGTGCTGGAGATCCTCATTCAAATCTCACTTGTTACAGTCAATTCACAGGCCCATAATCTTAAATTTATTGGTTTAAAGCTATTGAACAAAATCAAATTCAGCTCTTTCCAGACAAATCATTAAAATAACTAGTCCTTCAGATGGGATCTGAAACTGTTGGTCCCATGGACAAAATCATATCTATACACGTAACCACTGATAAGTTTTGAAATAATTTGTTGCGCAAAGTAAGTTGTTGCATTGTGGAATGAAAAGAAAACATGAGCAAATGATTGCATCACAGAGTTGGGCTATGCAGACATTGCCTAGCTGGAGAAGGATTTACAGACTGACCATAATAGATTGCATTAAGGTGAGACCCTAATTCTTACCTTTTTGTGTGATTTCCACTTGGATTTAGCATACTGAAGCTGAAAGACATTCTGTAGGATACCCACACACACATACACAGGGTGATGGTTACATGCAGTGGAGACGGTTACATAGCGTAGGAGTGCAGTAAAAGACAATGTTGAAACCAGTGAAGGTAAAGGAACATGGTGCGCAGTGAATGACAAAGTTGATAACAATGAAGGTAAAGTGAAATGTTACTGACAATAGGTTGAAACAGTGGTGTCAGGAGTGGGATCTTACAATTGAACAAAGTCTAGAATATGAATTGAACATACACATGAAGCATGATTGGTACCGAGTAAACGTATAGATATGTATTAATTAAGAACGGTTTGGAAGATCCTACGCCCAAAGCTTTATTCTGTTTTGCCCCTTCAAAGCTAACACTCTACCAACAACAAACCTTTGTTAATTCTAGTGCAATAAATGGACACTTTAATTGGTTAATAGTTCTCTTTACACAAAGTTTTTTAAAGGTTTATCCAACAATTCTGAAATGGGGAATGTCAAATCAAAGGTGTAAATATACCTCACATAAAGATAGTTAAACCAAAGTTTTAAATCCGGTTTTGTCCCCGTCAACGGGGGTGGCGGATACACCTCACACTCAGCAATACTGCTTTGTGAGGATTTATTGGAGCAAAAGATAAAACCCTCTCTTTAAAAATTAAAACCAAAATAGTAACCCTGTGAATACTATCATAGGTCACAATGGAACTTTGTGATTTTTTTAACCAGTCAGCAACATTAAGAATGGTGTTAGGGATGATGAGCAATACAGGGTGCAGGGCTGGAAAAAATGTTTTTTTCCTTGGAAGGAACGTCCGATCATGGCCAATTCCCGCGACATTAGTGGTGCGGGGGGGGGGGGTGTCTGAAGGGCGAGGTCAATATGTTGACTTCTTTTTGTTTTGATCACCCCGAAAGAACCAGGGAGCACCCTGGGCATTTACTGTTGTGGCGGTGTAATGCTATTTTAGGTTTTTAAAATATCTTAAATTAAGCTTTGTTTCCAGTAGGCCTTGTATAGGAAAAATGTTGGCAAAATAGCTCTATATGAATCGTAAAAATCAGTAATGCAGAAAAATCTCTAAAAATCCTAAATTTAGTAAAAATATGGTAATTTATTCAATTTGGCAACACTATTTGAAAAAATCATGTGACACATTAAATTGAGCCCTGTGTACAAGGTCGGGAAAGGCGTGAACCGCGTAATTTTGCGTGTTGCACACTTTTCAAGCATTGAAAAACAGGCTGGCACCCAAAAAAATACTGCCCAAATGCAAAACCAGAACACAAAAACCACAGAATTAGACAAGTTATATTTAGATCATTGAGAAAAACACTTCAATGAAAACATTGGTTTACAGAGGTATTATTACCTCGTAATTTCAATACCCTTGTGGTATATTTTGCCGGACTTAGATAAATATAATGCGACTTTTGTTTAAAGTCGGAAGATAAAAGTGTGTTGGAAAGTCATCTGTTTCATAATGATAAATTGATCACAAATTTTGGTAACAGAGTGCTTGATTGCTTAGGGAATTTTTCTTGGTCAAAATGGCTAGCCTGAAAAAATTCAATTGTTGCTCATTTTAGTGATCATGATGAGATTTCCCACGATGTCGGCCAGGATTTCCCGGAAGGAGCTTCCCGATTTCCACATTTTATCCCGGATGACAGGTGACCAATAAAACTACCCCCAAAATGAGAAGGTGGTATTTCACTTTTTTTAATTTGATATCTGTGGATTCTTATTTTATCATAAAGAAGGGCAATTGAGCTTTTGCCTGAAAAAAAATTGTTATTTGGTGAGTGGTTTGTCAAGATTATACTCACCAAGTTGTGAGATGTTCGATTTTATACGTGTTTAATTCGAATGTCCAAACTACGTGCATTTTTTGTTGCTCAAAAAAGAAATTCAGAAACCCCTTATGCCACATTAAAAATCGAGGCGCCCATGCCTAGTAGCGGTCTCATGCTAGCATAGGTACGCCCATCACTATCGCCATGGCATCATGATCATTTAATTTTTACCTTCCCAGGCTCCACTATGCAGGGGAAGGGCCTGGATAGGGTTACTAGTGGATCATTCGTAAGATATACATGTATAAAAATAGAAACAATTCTCACCACTTTGGTGAGTACATTCGATTTTTATCATTTTATACATTACGAACTGATCCAACTAGTGCAGACTGCCACACTGAGTCACTAGGTGGAGGGAAGTGGAGCCGGTAGTCTCAGTTGCTACGGGGTTTCACGCCTGTGAATTCTATGGAGCTGAACTTAATTTTGCCAATGTACATCCATATAAATGTCATGATCGCTATAGCACCTCTATGTCAAAGCCTCTACAATTGATAGTATATACAGGCATCTACCTTAGAGCATAATGGTTAATGATGCTTAGATCCTTCCTCTACTCTGGCTGCTTGCTGACAGGATGGTTTTGGCACAATTTTAAACTAGAAGGACGTCGTCATACAAACATCGGAAACGTTGTATGCGTCCTCCACCCGCTGCTTCCATAATGCCAGTAATGTTAACTCCTAAGTGAAAAACCAGAGATGTGCACTAACTTCAAATGTCATAAGCATGCAGGATAAGGGGCGATGTTAAGACCAGTGACGAGGTTTCACTTTAAAAGCGTCAGAGATGATCGAGGAAAGTGACCTAGAGTGAAAATGTTTGCTTGCTGCAGTTTAAAGGTAAGTGATGAAAAAGTTGATCTAGAAATGAGGATCCATGATTTGCCTTAAGAAGGTAGTGAGGAGGTAAAAATCTCGCAGTGCTCGACTGGACACCGCTGTTTATTCTCCGGATCACCAGTAACGCTAGCAAGCTCTTGAAGAACTGTAGGCCGAGGTATAAATCGAGTGCCTGTGTTTTGGCTAGTATAAAACAGAAACTTACCAGTTCCGAAGAAGAGCCCATCCGTGAAACGTTTGCATCAAATCCGAGTGCGTGCATTAAAGTTGGCAACCATGCGACCCTAAAAAGTTGAATCTGCCGACAAAACCAATCACATATCCAGAGTGTGTTTTTTTTGTTTCGGCGGTGTTATGTATTCTCACACATAGACAAATAAGATATCTTATTTGTGTCTTGTTCTCAAACATAAATAGTGCCCTCATTTCATTTAATATTTTTTGCCAAGCAGGGTGATTTACACGATGATTCGAGCCAGATGAAGATGTACACGCTAGATCCTAGTCGATTTAGTACGTTGCCAACAGAAGCTGTATGTGGATCAACTTAGAATGATTCACCAGACGTAGAAGCGTCGAAGTATACTATAGTAGATAATGGAGGTTGACTTCATTCTAGCATTGCTGCAGGAGGCAGTTCTACTGAAAAATCCTTGCATTGAAGGCGATTGAGAATGGCTACACAGTCAAATATAGAGATTTTATCTAGAAGCGTCACTCTAGCGATATTATATTTACCAGCAGGTTTGCCTTGCAGGAATCCGTCCGGATGATCCTCTAAAAAACTGCCCAGCCTTAAAATCCAACCTTATGTGACCTAAAAAGGGGCCTATACGCAGCATCCGGCAGGACCTTGATTGCTACAACTTTGCCAGAAATTTAGCAATCAGATGACCCAAACGTATAATAAAGCAGTCTCTCACCCACGCTTTCTCGTCC
>JAMKCH010009117.1:0-29116 GCA_023653785.1 Ophioderma brevispina
GGTACAATATAAAGTTGTATAGACCATTTTTCCTCCACAAAACCTTTGAGTTATGAAACATTCCAGTTACATTTAAATATTTTCTGAGCTCCAATTTGAACAGTTCAAACCAATATTTATGGTGTGTTGCAACATGGAATTACTATTTATTAATTTTTTATATATACATGCACTACAATGTTTGTTTTTCCTTCTAAAGTATTTACACCTAAACTTTATGTGTTATTTTTTTGCAAAAATGAGTTAAAACATATTGGCGAACTAATTAAAGATATAATTTTTTAAGGAGTCCAAATTGTACGAGGTTTTATTTTTTCTGAATTTTCATATTCATCATTCATCATCAATCATCAATCATCCATCGTCATCGCCGCCGTCGTCATCGTCCATCGTCATCATATCGTTCATAATCATCATCGTCTTTATCATCATCGTCATCGATCAGTAGCATCATTAACGTCGTCAAGCTCGAGGTTTTCTTTTTCATCGTCATTGCCACATCATCAAACGCCATCGTTGGATTCTTATCAACGTGGCATCCTCGGCATCATATTTTAAAATAGTAAAAACCCATAGCTATAGTGATCTCACCATACCAAATTAGAAATTAACGGGTTTCATGCAGTCGAGTACGTATTCGACTCCTTAGAGCACAGCGAATCAAAAATTTGGGTTTGACAAACATTCGTCGAAATCGAATCACATTCAGTGGCCATTTTGAATAAGAAAACAGTTGTTTCTTGGTATTTAATACTGTCGTCAGTTGTAAACCATTTCATTGTCTTAACATACACCACTTTTAAAATAGCCATTTCCTTTTAATTTCATTTAATTACAAGCATTTCATAAGGTAACTAAAACTTTCAAACGCCGTTTTCTCGAATAGGCCATTTAGCTGTCGTCGACACTATGCAGAAACCCAAGACGATATCATACCAGTTCCAAACCAAACTCCAAAGGTGCACTTTAAAGAAGTTTTAAAATATTGCTCAGTGCGCACTGTGCTGTTTTACGGGCACATCTGCCTATATGATCTGTTATTGATATTATAGAACTAGTTACAAGTGAAATATGTTCGATTTTCATGAAAACGGTGGATGCATTTCCAGAAATTTTGTATCTTTGGTAATTAAGGTCTTTTCAACAATGCGTTATTTGACGAAGACTGTAATATTTTGCTAGGAGCCGTTGAGCCGCCACACATTTGGAGAATATATAGTTTTCAGGCTTCCGTTATGTTTTCTGTGGAGATATTTGCCTTCAAACATCGAAAATAGGAGAAATGATGTCTAAACACAACATAAAAATTATAAAAATAGTTGAAAAAATATTTAGCAGCGTGAAAACACTTGTTTATAGTTGATCCTTGCACAAAGCAGTTGCTAATTTGGTTAAACAAAATTCTATAAGATATTGATGTGCATTCTTATTCAAGGAAATAATTGCGGCGATGGAAATAGGTGTTTTCTTCAGCTCACAATGACTACTACGAATGTTGAACTTTTTAAAAAATGTGACCCTTTTTAGGAAGGTATTACGTATCCACATTTTCAGCAACCCAAACAAGCTATTTAAAGATTGATTCAAGAGTGGATGATACTTATTTTCCGACCACAAAAAATTATATAAACTTTCAATCAGATACATCTTAGTCAATGGGAGACGTGAAAATGGTAAACAATGTTTACTACGTTATTGTGTATTACGTTATCGTTTATTACGTTGAATGCGTTTTTACTTATATCATCAACTATAATTTGGCTATAGAATGATATGGTGTCAATTATATGTATCTTTACAATAAATAGTAAAATGTATCTTAATATTTGTTTATTATAAGAATATAATTTTCAGGCAGAAGTCCAATTCTAAAGGATACGTAATAAACTTAAACAAATTGGAGCTATTTCTTTAGTTCAAATTAGCTACTCAAACTTTAACTTTGTACAAATAACTTATTGTCCCGGTTACCTATCTGATAATGTCATCAGTTGGGCAAATTTTGTTATTTGAAATTTTGATAACGTAATAAATCCCATTGTTTGCTGTACAAAATGTTTGTGTGCCATACTGTGCAAGACAAGTAAGGAAGTGTTGTTGGCAATATTATTTTTCCCATAATAGGTATTGAATACTTAAATGTTTAAAACATAAAACATACAATTTTGAGACAATTTTTTTTTTGGTGTGTCTTACCTCCAAAATGCACCGTTTTCATGAAAATCGACCATATACCAATTAAACAACTGCACAGTGCAGTGTTAACGATCTCATACCGTATAGAGTTCTCCACATCTAGCTCCAATACAACGCTCATGGACTACCCACATGAAGATTTAAATATACTCATACAAAATAAACTGCCCTACAGTTCCTACAGTGGTGTGATTATGGATTATTCTATGTACATTGTGACAGTTTTTTTGTTATCTTGTTTAGGGCCATTCTTCGGGATGTCACACACGTGACCGAACTTTTTTGCCTCCCGTGACAAAAACAAATAATCTAAAGGAAGCCACAAACTGCCACCCCCGAACTCTTCCTGTTTTTACTGTTTTTACAGAATGTAAACATCCAAATTGTTTTCAAACTCGTGGAAGTGATTCAGTAAGGTCCTTTTCATTATGTGATTTTTTTTTCATCCTTTAGTGTCCCTTTAAAGATGAACACCCCATGGAATCCAATATTCCTACCTTTTATAGGGCAACATTGGATTGATATCGTCGCTTGGGGGGAAAAAACCTCATATGTGCATTACCTTTAAACGCCAAAACCTCAAATGTAGTAAAAACGGTAAAATGACAAAAACTCATATGTAACATTTCGAGAGACACCAAAACGTCTTTACATTAATTGTGTAATGCATGAACTAGAAGGGTGGCCTTTCTAATATGGTTTAGATAATTATTTCTCCAGATTCTGAATAAGTGCCATATGATTTACTATCATACTTAGCATGAAATTCAAGCTAGAACCCCATGGGACCAAAATGCACCATATGAGGTTTTAGCAACGGGGCCCATTTGTACTATGTGGTTTTGCATGTGACCTCTGGAGTTTCATATGAGGTTTTTCCCACCCCGACGATTGATAATTTGATGACTCACATAGTTTATGAACATAATTGTGATGCCATAATGTGTTGTTCATACTTATTTTGGTATCATTGGAAGAAGACAACCCATAGATAATCCACTGGCATCAAACAAAATATAAGCATAGGCGAATAAATACTTTTTTAATGAAATTTACACTTCCTACTTCTACTCTGGGTTTATTAATAAAGGTTGGGTGAAGAACGTTTGAAGAGGATTCTATAGTTTGAAGGGTGCTTAATCACAACTTGTTGGTCCAACGGATGGAGGGGGGTTAAAAATAGTACAAGGGGTAAATTTGAAATCGAGCCAAATTGTGCTTAAATGCCCATAAATGATTTGTCTCATTATAAGGATTAAAAAAAACCGTAATTGTATAGTTCCGACCCTTCGTACACGGCTAAAGCCCTGATACGTTCAAGGTAAAAAATAGCCAGTGCTTAGATTGGTTGAAACTGTGTCAAATTATTGCTCTGGTTATACTGAAACACAACATATTGGTGACCCATGATAGCCCACTTTATTACACCCTGGTTGCATTTTACCCATTAATTACGCAACCAAATGCCAAACATTGTTAAAGTAAAGCAAGATTGAAGAATTTGACACAGTTTAAAGACAGGAGCACTGGTAAGGTTACCCCGGAATGACCTTGAATCTTAAGAGGGCTGTACCGTAGTATAGGCGGGAAACTAAAGGCCAGAACCACACAAAAATATACCTTTGTAATCCATTACAACGAGAACAAATAAATTGTTGTGCATTTAAGCACAATTTGGCTTGATTTAAAATTTACCCCCGTACTAATTTACCCCCAATCTTACAGTGGTTCCTCACATTTTCAGGGTTAGAACCATACTATCCGATTCAGCAACCATTCAAACTATAGAAAAATTCTTCAAACCTTTCCCCCAAACCTTCGAGAATAGGATTCTCATTTATAACCCTACATAATGAACAATAATGCACGTCATAAAAAGTTGAGCCAATCAAGCCCGGATGAGACCACACCCGGCCAGGTTCAATCGCATGGGATAGTAAAAAAAAAAAAAAAAAAAAGAAATATTTATTTAAAGGGGCAGTTCGTGATCTACAGCCTCCTCCCCAACTTACCGACAAATGTTGAGCTTTTTATATCATCTGAACCGTTAGCCTTAGTAATCCACGTGTGCCCAATCTTACATGCAAATTCGGTCGCATCTGTAAGAAATTCGCAATTTTGTATTTTCTGTCCGTAAACGGAGAGCAATTACAGCACAATAGCCAACGGGACCGTGGGAAACGAGCAATAATATTGCTCATAACACAAAACCGCAAAATCGGGATCAGCTCAAATTTTGAGAATAAGCTTTTCTCAAGGATATCTAGTGATTAATGAATAAAACATAAAGTGCTGAAATCACGAAATGCACCTTTAAAGCCAATGATAAAAGTGCACTTACCTAAATATGCAGAAACCTTGATCAGGATTCCTTTCCCTTTAGATCCTGATAATTAGAGCACAGCTCTTAAAATATTGCCTAATCATTCCAATTGCTTAATTGTTCCAAATATAGAGAATGACTGCATGCGTACTTAACCTTAACATTGACCAACTCTTTGAAATGACGTCAGAAAACATTTATTTCTGGTTTTGATTTTTTTATTAACAGTTACAGTTAGTACATTAGGCATGTTTGTAGTGACATTACCATTACAAACATTACGCAATTTAACAAAGATAGTATAAGTTCCAAAACGACAGTATTATACATACCAAAATCAACACTAAAATGATAAGAATATTTTACAAATGTTAGTGTGATTTTGCATTTTGTACAACCGTTTGTATTTAAACTTAACATATTATATTACATATTGTTATTATGCAGGGGTGTCCAACCTTTTTGACACAGGGGCCGCATTGGTTGAATCCACAACTATTGCGGGCCGCAAACAACTAATTGGGGCTCACAAGTTTGATTTATGACGTGCATACAAAAGTCTGGAAGTAGGACCCACATTTACACCAATATTTACCGAAAAAGGGACCCATAGCAATAGAAAAGATGGAGATTTTTGATCAAGTTTAACACAATCTTTCCATTGTGTTGACCTTTAAGCAAATTTGGAAAAATTGGCTTCATTTTGAGAAAATTGGACTAATTTTCCCCACAATTTTTAGAAAATGTTGGTTTCAGATTGATGAAATTGGACTAATTTTCCAACAATGTTTAAAAAGTTCAGTTTCCGATTGAGGAAATTGATTCAAATGACATTTAAAAAAAATCTATTAAGATATTTATGCATTTGAATTTTTCTTGGAAGTACCTCGCGGGCCGCATGAGAGTTCTAAGCGGGCCGCAAATGGCCCTCGGGCCGCAGGTTGGAGACCCCTGTTATAATGTCATGGTTTGACCATGGAAGAAAGAGATAAGAAGGAAGCACATCGACCCACTTGGCCTTTGAACGATCTATCTGCCGCCAAATAATTGCAATTGCTATTCATATCCTCACAAGTGGCCCTTCCGAGGATAATCTTAATCCGATTTTCTCGCTCGAGAAAATTCGCAGTTCTTGGTTGCTTCATCATTCAGGTCATCGGGAATCAGCGATGAATGCTGAGAAGTAAATAGCACTGCTTACATGGAAACCGGTCAACACTCCCGGGGGGTTCTTGGATTTTGGTCGCGAAAACATACTCTTTCCGAAAAATAGCTGCAAATGCGGGATTACCGCTAGGGGTATCAAATTCACAATAATCAAGTTCTAGTACCGCTAGGGGTACAAATTCAGTTGTGACTGGCTCAATGATACAATATGAAAAATTAACCTTAACATATCAGGAAAATAACCCTAAATTTCTTTTGTTTTCTTGCAGTAGTACAAGTGTCATTTTTCTTGTATATTGGCTATTTTAAATGTGTATCTTTTTTCATGTTTTGAGAACAGGTCTCGTAAGGGGTATAATCTAACTGCAAATTATCTTTAATCTTCAATAAAAATAATTATGTAAATAATGCAGTACAATGAAAAATTAACAGTTACAATATTAATCAAAAATATTTTGCACAGTAAAGATGTTTATAATACATTATAAGTGGAATTTCAAAAGAGAGTATATAACTGGGATAATTCTAGTGAAAAATATATTTAAAATAGCACAGTAAGGATGTAATATTACTGCTGTACCGTTAGGTGTATATTTTCACTGAAAACTAGTATAATTTCACCAAAGCTGGTCCCATTAGGGGCCGGGTATATTTTAACTGAAAATTGGTCCCGTTATTGGTCACTTTCAGAACCCCTATGGGTGTCCAACGAAAATCCAAGACGCCACGATCTAACGTTCAAATTTAGTCAAACTTTCATCCTTTATTTCTCACACTGGGCAGTCTTGGGCACTAAAGCTGAACGCATAACGATGTACAAACACTGCGTATTTAACGAAAACAGCGACAAATACACACCGGAGACAGCCGGAACATGTTATAATATGTAATATACTGTTACGTGTTCGTATATAGAGTTTTCAAACAATTCTCCAGTAATGACTGCTCGCCAATCATCGATTGCGGCAGAGGGATTACGATCAAACGGTCGCTGTTGAATTCCTTCCTTTTGTGCGGGTGAATGGATAAACAGATTGAAATTGGATGGTGGAAGTCAATGTGCTTCCGTCTTATCTCTTTCTTCCATGGTTTGACCGAATTAAAAAAAAAAAGACTTGTTCATCTCGCTTTCGGGAAAAATATTTACAATAGTTAAAACTAAAGGTTATGTAATATTTAGTTGACTTATTATATTCGACGAAAGAAAAAAGTTAACTTCATCCATTGGTTTGCATGCACTTTAAAGGCTGAGATTTCCAGAGGAGGGCGTCCTCAATTTTCAAACAAAATGTGTTTTGTACATGTACATAATGCCTGCCCATATAATAATCACTGTGTGAATAGCTAAGCTCAAATCGAAGTCCTTCATATAGAAAATCACAACTTTGTTATAAATTTCCGGATCCGGAATTTTTGTTACACACAGTATCCTATGGCACTGTTATACTACGAATAAATGTTTATTGCATGGAAACAAAAAATCCTATTGAGCATTTTAGGTGATTATCTTTAGTTCTAGTTGGCTATTTTTAATAAATACAAAACAAACAAAAAATCAAAAATCTCTGATCACCCTTTAAGTCTTTATTTGATGCATAAATGAATAACGCAAATGTAAATAATGAGATAACTACTAACACTTAAGTGCCCAAGCTAAAAAAACTTCCGTTAGTGCCCAAGGAGGGGGTTCCTAGGGACCCAACCCAGATAACCACTTTCCCTTGGGAGTTTGATCATCAAACTAACACAAGTAAATGGGGGTCAGGTAAGAACAACATACCAATAATAAAAGTGAAAATCCGAACTTTCACCTTTAACCTATGGTCAAATAAAATGGTCACTCTCCGATAAAAAGTGGTTCGCACATTTGCATCTTCAGCAACTCCGATATAAGATTTTGAACCAAAATAATTGAATATATCTACTCTAGAATAACCAATTCAAATAATTATAGCACAATATAGCAAAATTTATACCATCTTGTATTCTTCTCAGAAAGTCTAAATTCACCTTGGTCTCTTCCATAGACTTACACAGTTAAGAGCACAATAATGACAAAATTAAAATTGATGCTATCAGCATATAAAGGGTTATTTGATTTAAGTATTATTAACATTTAGGGGCCCATTTTTTGTTTTTCGGCTGGCGTTTTTTAACGCTGCTATATATTTGAAAAAAAAAAAAAAAAAAAATTTATATTTTTTGTATTTGTCTAACTTTTAGATGCGCTTGCATTGGTGCAAAAAAATCAAATTTATCGCGTCGTGTTTGCGTTAATTAGCATGGGTCCCTAGGAGCCCCCCCCCCCTTATGCACTAACGGAAGTGCCCATGACAAAATTAAAACTCTTTAATAGAGTTACTGTGATTCTGATTTTCATAATGCATACACCTAGTGACATAAACAAAGTAAATATAATCAAAACATTCTTGGAAAGTATAGTAGGCCATTGGTGTCATAATATTTTATATACATCATAATAGCGGTTTACTGTAGGAACATATGGTAAATTATACAAGTAACCCTAAAAAAATATAAAATGGCATGAGGCATTTATGTTTGTGCTTAATATGGTAAATGTAGTTCATTATTCACCAATTAAAGCAATCAGCAAAGTCTAGGGGAAGCAGTGCCGTAGAAAATGCAGAAACGAATTGGTGTCTTTTTCGCACATTTTGACGCAAAATTAAAATCAATGTTTTCCTCCTAGTTTTCTTACTGAACAATTTTTTTTTTCAGTTTTTATTTCTTTATTGTTGATGTCTTTGAATCCTCCTAACATGTGGTGAATTTCATCTAAAAATTCCTTTGGGAAAGTGGTCATATGATGAATGGGCCCCTCGGCCCCCCCCCCCTTATGCACTAACGGAAGTGCAAACCCCTTATGCAGTTAAGTGTTAATTAATAATTAATTGACTCCTAAGGTATATATCTAAGCAAATAAATCTGAAGATTTAATTACTTTAATTTTTGAGTAAAATACAAAGTCTCTCGATTTTTTCACGCCCGTTTATGGCCCACGGAGGGGGGTGTCCTAGGGACCCACCCTAATTATGCTATTAAGCCGGGGTGGATTTAAACAAAAAACTGTTTTTGTATCAGATAAGCGTGTTCATAAACAGACCTTAGCAAAACTCCTTGAAATTATACTCATCAACATTACTATGTTGGGTCCAATGGAACCCCACTGGGCACTTAAGTGTTAACAATGTTATAAAAGTTTAGAAGAGTTTTGTTTCAATTAATTTCTCAAATTCTACCATCATTTGTACGATGCGCTTTGTTGAAATGCATTTACTATCAATAATAAACAGTATGTTACTGAACGATCCGTGCCTAGATACTTTAAGCGACGACACTTTACACGTCAAAATACAATGTATACTTTCCCCGAATTTCTTTTCCAAATCCTTGGACTTGCTGGCCTACTCTGCGGGTGGTAATCCTCATCATATTTTAATTTTCACAGAGGGAATTAAGTCGGCCATTTATTTAATGTAGGTTCATTTCACAGAAGGTTATGAACTTCCGTTTAGATAAACAAGCGGGTATACATGCACCTGTTGCACCTGAACATTTCGGCATTTTTGCATTTGGTGCGTTTGTTTCTCTCCCGGTTTTTTGTTGCTTGTATTATCGTAAGTTTTAATCTCATGACCAGCAAAATTAGCAAAATCAGAGCGCTTTGGTCATTTTGTGACCCGCATATCGAATCTCTGACTTATCTACAATAATCAGACAGAGGGAATCGGGCATGATAAATGTGGGTAAGGGATGGGCGATAACCATTAATACTAGTCCTTCAACGATTTACACTTTGATCTAAACACCTGCGTAAATGTGGGATCCATTCATTTGTTTGAACAAAGGCACCAAAGTAGAAAAGGAAAGTAAGTCCAATATCTATTCACGCGGGAAGTTGCGGAAAATCGGGGGTGGATCGGGCCACATGGATCCGCTTAGTGCTGTTTCAAGGCGCTCCGTATGTTAATAATAAGACCGAGAAAAATGGTGAACACAACATGCATACCTCAAAGTGCAAGGTTCATTGGGGGGTTGGAAGGGTCCGAGGTGCGAACTGGAGGCAGAACCTAACGGGTTTATGTATGGTCCAAGCTAACCCAATGTTGTTCAGGTTAACAAGGACTATGATGTTCCAACGGGAAACCTTTTTTATCACTCAGTCGCATGAATGCTACCATCGAGGGGGCCTGACCGTGCTACCGCATACAGCTGTGGTTGGCACACAATACTAAAATAAGTGGCTATGATTCTATCAACTATTGCAATCGCTCAGGAATGATTTGTTTGTTTTCATCATTAACCGTTCGCTAGCGAAATGACTAAAAAACCGCCTTGAACAGGCTACGTCTGCATGACTGCAACAAAACGTGTTTTCATCGTTTATTCTGATTTGTGCACTGGTTTGTGTACTCCTGTTCTATTTACATGACTGGGACATGACGTTTGTAGATTTCTACGATTAGACACTAATCAGCGCCAACATGGAGAAGTGTCATTTTACAACTACATACTTTGAATGAAGTTTCATTCACCTGGCGAAGTGTGTAAAATCAGATACAAATTCATAATTCATCATTCGCGAATGTTTGCAATGTGTGGGCCCGTAGTGTTCCTTCATTGAATTTGCAGTTTGTGAGTGGAAAAAAGGTGAAAAATATGTATATTATGCGCTCATAACTGGCAATAACATGAATGAATCGGCCAGATAATTTTATCCACCTTTCCGTAGTGGCATGCGATATACTATGAGCTGAAAAAAAACCGGAGCCTCCCAGTAGAGTTGCTGTGGGATGCGCCCATGTCTAAATTAACAACGGAAGTGAAACGGAATAAAACCCAATAGGGTCTGTCAGATATGCCGATCTTATATGTCGATGGGGTTAAAATGACCAAACCGAAATCCAAGATCCATTTTCGGATTAATGATTTTGACACACAGTGAATGCGTTAACTTCGATATACATAGGAATTGCTTTTAATTTACTGTACGAATCCTTATTATAGTATAGATTTCAAATTAAGAGATACCTCATTGAAATATGTTCGGTCTCGTCCATTCATTGTTAAGTAAGAGGACTTATTTAATGGCCACAGGTAAAATGGTTTATTATGGTATTCATATATCACTGACATTATATAGCTATGCCTGTTTGAAGATTGATAATCTTAGATTGGTTGATTCAACCAGGTGTTTCATTTGAAGTACAGGATGAAAACACCAGCAATCATTAAATTAAACGTTTTAATTTGAACAAGTACATTTGACACTGTAAAATATTATTCCTTACAACAGTATAGAAGAAGTAATTCTTATATCAATACCCATCACGCAACGTTTTTGTTTATTTGGCCATCCATGCCTTGCACAGAGATTAGCGCAATGGCGGATTAAGAGTTCCTTGATTTCCCGGCCACCATGACATTATTCTTTCCATCTTAACACTTAAGTGTAATAAAGTCTTGTGCACTCCCTTTGTGTATGGGGGGGGGCAACCATTTGAACCCCCCCTCCCCCCCCCCACACACACACGACCACTAACAGAAAAAAAAATAAATTCAGTTGTACCGTTCACCTTGGTGGCCCCCAAACCGATTTTTTTTCAACTATCTCACACATTCTCCCTGGGGAAAAAAAAAATGAAAAAACCTTTGTGGCTCATATAAAATAGTAGAATATAAATACATTACATTGCTGTAATAGAAATTTAAAAACGTACTTCGAGTATTAAGGGGCTAAACAAATTTTGCTACTTAAGCATAATCACTCATGGCCTATTTGATTTATTTTTTCTATTAATATGCGCAAGTGATATTAAGTATATTTTAATTTTGGGCAAAAATATTTTAACCCAGTTAAAATGGCAACACGAAAACAAAAATGTTGGGACCCCCATGATACACTTAAGTGTTAACAATATGTAAGAACTGAACCCTCAGTCTCTGGTAGGTTAGATTCAGTGTACAATATGTTTTTGTAATGGCAACAAAGGGCCTAGTTTTTCTACATGGCCTAGGATTGAACCCCTACAATCACCACCACCTCAATTCAAATGCGAGAAGTCTCACTTAATGTGAAATCTGCTATAGGTCAGGCGGCGACGGTAACAAACATCTAAAGGAGAAATCAAATAGCGGAGACTCCTGGGGATCAATCCTGCAATCGAAATCTTGTGTGGGTAAGAAATCGACAAGAGCCACACTCAAAAGTATTTTCTTTCTGTGCACTGTCCCGTCATTGCTCATTATAAAGCAAAGGCCTTATCCATTCCGCCTTTGCGTTCCAGGAACACATCTTTTCGACTCCTTTCATAGGGCAGCTATTCATTATTTTCCAGTTCAATCGCTGATTCTGAGCGATGTTTTTGTTGCAATGTTTACTCTACCTCACTCTATAAATATAAGCTAATAAATTTTCCCTCTACAGTATTCTTCGAACCATAACCGTTCGATTACAGAAAGCACCTACAGCCGCCACACGCCACGCAATTCCGAGCCGGCAGGAAGGCGTTCTTTTGTCATACGTAAATAAACACCTTAATGGATAAAGCGCACACATAATCATGAAATATCGCCGCTATTAGAGTATGTGAAGATAATGTGGTCCGGGAACTCAAGTTTGCGGAACGGAAGAAGTCCTCTGCTTCATTATAACTGGGACTGAAAAATTTAGCAGACTACGAGGTTGACACATACCATTGGGCGTTTCCGTAACCTGACCCCATCTGACACACATTTTTTCTGACACACTTATGAATTCGAAAACCCTGCATGGAATAAAACCAAAATATGTTATGCTTCCCATAACCTTGCAACTCTTAACTTAAAGGCATACACCTTTCATACTGCACTAACCACACTACCCGACCTACGCTAACAACTTTTCCATAGTACTTTTTCCCATGAAAATAAAATATTTGATCGATTAGAGCGAAACCTTAAATTTCCATGCCGCGAAAAGTAGCTATTTTGTTTTCGCTTTGTCCCGCACTTTGTAACTAAATACACTAATGGTATTTTGAGCTAGAATTACAAAATCCATTTATGTAGAACCAAAAATCGGGATTTGAAACATTTAGGATTTTTTTTTTTTTAATCAGACCTTTTTTTTCTGAACCATGTATTTTACCATTACTTTGTACTGGAAACAGATCCGGGCCTATTTTAGGTTAGATTTTAAGTCAAGCACGGAATTATTTATGAAACCTTAATAATTTTAATTACATTTGTATTTTGATGGTAGTATAATTTTACATGCCTGGTAGCCAACAATTGCCCAGTACACGCATGATCACATAGAAAATAGGTTTTGCCACCGACGGTCCCGTTGCTGAATGGAGGGTCCACGTGACCCATGTAATTTTTCTCGGAAACGAAATGTATGATATCATTTTATTTCATCATACAGTGTACTCAACTAAAAGTTCCTCCAATACACCCAAAGATGCTGCTGAGTTAAGAGCGACCGCGCATAAAAACATTCTGGGTTAACATGGATCGCTATGTACTTCAGTGTTACGGGCCAGAAAACGCACAGACCTACTCTGTCTGCTGAAAATAGTACCACAACCCGAATGCCTGCCATTAGAGCAATTGCTGTTGTTGCGTTAAGCTTCTTCCGGTTTCAACTCGCGTCGTTGTCCTATTATTGTAATTGTTAGGGCCTCTCCATACAACTGTTTGTCGTTATTGGTTTTGAAGTGAGCATGACCTGGAATGTTTCGGGCTGTCAACTTTCGTGATCAATCGAATGATGTTAACACTTTGCTGCTCTAAAAAATCAAGTCTCCTTCATTTCCTTCACCAAAGAACGCGGTAGTTCATTAATGGTGGTTCGAAATCACCTCGTCTTCTGCATATCTGAGAGAGTGTGGTAGGGTAATTGTTGCAGGTTCGGAAGATTGCCAACGAAGGAACACTGATTTTCATGATTTGTCAATCTGAACCGTCTTAGACTCATCTTTGAAATAGTACATCTGTGTACGGGAGATGTTGGGTGTTGACCTTCATCCTGAATGTAACAAAGTTACTCGGTATCTAGATATCGGCGTTAAAGGTCGGTTAATGCTAGGTAAATTTTTCATCTTCTTCGTATTTGCCGTCTAATACTATGGTATAAGAACGTCAGTGTAGTCCTTATTCCCAAAGTTCAGTCCAATTGACCATTGAATATGAAATCTTGATTTATTGTAGCATATCCGGGCTGTTACCGTCAAAACAACAGTTTTTGTAATTACTCATTGAAACGATTTCCCAATCTCGTTTATACGAATAACTTGACGTTTGGTAAGTATTCTTGGATTATATAATTTTTTGTCCGAAAACTGTAGGTGACACCATCGTCATCAATAATCCCAACAGGAATAATTTGTTATTGCTTCATCTCAACCTAGGATGCTCGCTTTGGGTGTAATATTATTCTGAAGGACTCAGACACTTCACTTCACTTTCGTTGTCGTCAATGATGTTAATATTGGCGTAATAGGCAGGTCGATTTGTCCTAGCAAAAGGAACAGTTGCCCGATAGATTGGTACGTAGTCTTCTCCCTCTAACGGCAACTACTATAATAATATTACAGGTAGTTATCAGAACTCTTGTTTCTTTAAGAAGCCACGTCCCCGAATTATTAACGAACGCTTAAAGGAGTATCATCCCTTCCTTTAAGTGACGGTGTCTCAGCAAAACGAATATTTTCTCTTCGTTTCTAAATATTAATTGTCGTTTTTTTTTCGATTACATTGTATGATTTTTGAGAATGTTGGTTACTGATGACAATTTGGAAGGATTCGTTACGTTCAAGCATGACATCATCAATAATGTCGCAAGTAGATGTTGGCAACTTCTTGTCCAGCCAAACGTAGTGTAGACTGATAAATTGGGTGAAGTCCTCACCAATGATAGCGCTGTGATCTTCATCTTCATCACAGAAAAGTGTTTCATTACACACCTTCCTTCCATGGCACTAGGTCAATACGCTGACTGGTATTAAAGCCTGTCCCACATCTTCGTTGAAATCATATCTGGCTTGCTGGAACGATATCCAATCTCGTTGTCCTTAATTGAGACAACGGCTTTACCAAGGCCTTCTGGTTGCGCTTTAGCAAATAATACTAGGAATGTTTCCGAATTTTCTAAGATCTGGTCGTCATTAATAGTGATAATAGCTGAATTGAGAGTGTCGTACGGGTTGAATATTACACCTGGTATAAGAGAGTTATAGTCTATATCTGCATCCGCCGTTTCTGCTGACGTCATAAGGCTTACTTGAGCCCCTTCCTGAAGATAACCAATTCTTTCGATTGTAATAAAAAGTCTTCCAACGCTTTCGATAACTTCATAATCAGCTTCCCTAAACTGGAAATAACTGGATTTGTCAACAATGATAACTTCTGCCTTGGAAATATTTCCGATGTCAAACGATGTGAAGGGCGATATGTCTGCCAACTCTACAATGAACGTTTCGTTACCTTCCGTGTGGTTATCTTGGAATATTTGAAATGACACTTCAACAGTTTTTTCTCCGTTTTTAAAATGGACGGGGAGGCTATATACGGGAATAATTATTCCATCACTAACAGGAGAATAATCATCAGGATTTGTTGCATTTACACCATAATTGATCAAACGAACTGAAGCATCAGTGTTCATGGACCCAGTGCGATTTAAAGCGATCACAAAATTATTGTCGCCTTCATATGCAGTGTATTTTGATGCAGCTAAAGTGATTTCATTGCACGGTAGTGGTAGCAATAACATTTCAAATTGATACGACCCAGGCAAAGTAGAAATAACTTCAGTGGATGTGAGAACATTTGTACTTGATAAAGGTACCTCGTAAAGCACGTAGTCAGACTCATAATATAATTTACCTCTGCCAATGGGCAGAAGCATGTAGTCAATAGAGCCACTACAAGAATGAAATATCTCTGGAGTTCCGGAAACGAACGCATCGTAATCAATGCGTTTAATTGCACAAACATCATACTCACTCCAATAAACCTTTCGAGCTGTAGTATCTAACCCTAGTCCTGATTTTGTTGTAGCTGGCTCATTCACTTCTTGTATATTAGTGAGTCTGCCACCCATTATATCAATATCTGCCCTGTTAATCAATTGTTTATAAACATAGTATATACATTGATCAGTAGAGTCAATTTTCATATATCTAATTCCACCAGGCGAAGCTTCACCATCTTGAAAAACCCTGACCTTGTTACTGTAGTCACTATCAAGCGGCAGATACCAGATAGAGTTGTCATCAGAATTTGCTCGAAAATCGAATTCACTCCAAAATAACCTCCGTTCGACTTCGTCAATGTCCATTGAAGAATGACCTGATAGTAAAACAGAGAATCAAAATGCAAGAGGGTGGAAGAGGGTGGAAGAGGGAGAGAGAGAGAGAGAGAGAGAGAGAGAGAGAGAGAGAGAGAGAGATAACATTACTGACTCATTACAAACTGTAACTTGTGTTACCACGATATCATACACTGTTTTAATACGGGTTATATGCATATTTCAGTTTCGGATCATATCAGAGTTTTCAATCCTATAGCTTAGTTATCCGGTCAAGGATAGGCAAATTATGGCTTAAATAAAGAAAATCTTGACAATCTCCATTTTAAGAGGGTTATTTATTAACTATTTTAGGATATCTTTTCTTGAACATGTGTGTACAGAGGAGAAATTTGTTGGGAGGTGAGAATATTCAGAATACTTAACATTTTTTGAAAGTTTATAGGTGCTGGTAATTAAATACTCGGAAGGCTTAAACAGACTTTTAGCGCAGCTAAGTATAACAAGACGGTTTCCAAACATTAACCAAAATGCACAAACTACATACATACATACATACATACATACATACATACACATACATACATACATACATACATACATACACATACATACATACACACAAATATACACTTTCACACATACAGAAATAGTAATTTATTAGTCTTGCTAGCTCTGGGCAAACTCAGGGTAAGACAAAAATCAACTGACCTTTACGGCGTTTGAACACACGTCTTCATCATTGGTTGTTCTATCATCATGATAATGAGAAAAGGACCTACAACGCGAAAGTCAATTACCTAATCCAGTTAACCCTTCATCTAGACAACACCAACAGCTAAGCACTCGATGTACATAGTTGTGCATACACCGGTGTAAAGAAACTGAATGCCCCCAGGAGAGAGTGTGCTAGCTGCCATGTGAACATGTACGGAAAAAACGGGACCTTGAATATTTACTAATCTTTCCCTGGAGATAGCCAGCGCACACAAGTGTTGAAAAGAGAAAATGCCGGATTCGAACCGGCGACCTCCGTATTACTAGAACGGTGTTCTTCGAACTAGGATATCAAGCCTGGGTCGGTAGAGGAGCGATAGATCTCATCTTTAGATGTTAGGCCCAAAAGGTGTCCATCGGATAGCGTCAGAACAGTATATTTACAGATATAATTTATATTGGTTTTGAAGTTTTAACTACTTAGTTCTCCAAGGAGACAAGGATGAATATTAATTAATCTTTCCATGAAGATTTTTCATCTTCTTATCGTGTCCAAACACCGTGGTTCTCAGATATGATCCAGCCAGAGATGGTTACTGCGTCTGGCTGCTTCACTGAATTCCGCAATTAAGCTCATACTTGTCTGTGCATTGTTGCTCCAGCAGTGGGCAGACCAAGAGACGTTCCATTGTCTGTGGTCCTGTTCCACAACCACAGGTAGTGTCCTGATGCTTCCAGGTAGCCCCACTTCTGCAAGGAAACCTTAGATCGGCCAATTCTGGTTCTCAATCTTTTGAGGCATCGCCATTCAGCCCATGAGGAGTCAGCTGCAGGTGGGAGATGCTCACCAGGTGCAATACCAATAGATGCTACTTGGTTGGTGGCAAGTCTTTCTTTCCACGAAGCGACTCCCTTAAGCTCCTTAGAGACTGTTTCAAAAGGTCGGGCTTTGCTTAAGAAACTCTCTCTGGATTTGAGGCGGTTGGCAGAAGGTATCTGTCAAGACATAGGGTGCTTCACATTAGATACTTGGCAGCTACGCTCTTGCATGCTCGCTACGCTACGGCGGATGTCTGGTGGAGCAATTCCTGCAAGGATGTATAAGTTTTCCGTTGATGTTGGACGGAAGCATCCGGTGATAAGGCGGCAGGAGGCATTTAACGCTGAATCAAGCTTCTTAGCATGGGTTGATCTTTCCCATACAAGATGTTATTGCGTGAACATACTTTACTCTTCGTCTTCTCGATGTGGGTCTTATAAGAGAGAGAGTGCGGTCCAAGGTAACTCCTAGGTAGACAGGGTTATCACAGTGCTCCGGGGGTGTTCCAGACCAAGTAAATTTAAGCTGACGTTTGGCTTCACGGTTGCGTAGATGGAAAGCACACACCTGTGTCTTGGATGGATTTGCATGTAGGTGGTTTTCTCATAATAAGGAGTGAGTTCATCCAAAGCTTTAGAGAGTCTCTCTTCGACAACTGTGAAGTGTGCATCTTGTGCACTAATTCCAAGATCGTCTGCATAAATAAAGCGACAGGTTCCTGAACTCCTAATTTGGTCGTTATTATAGATGTTGAACAGGAGAGGCGCAAGCACGCTCCCTTGTGGTAGTCCATTCTTGAGCCTACGCCATCGGCGCTTCTTTGCTCCTAGCTGAACAAAGAAAATCCTGTTTGCCAGTAATCCTTTGATAAGCTCAGTCAAGTGGATGTCCTTGGTGATTTCCAGAATCTTATGGAGTAGGCATCAGTGATTAATAGTGTCATAGGCTGCGGATAGGTCGACGAACACAAGTCAGGTTACCATACCCCTATGTGTTGAGTTAGGTTGAGTACTTGGCTTGTTGTTGATTTGCCTGGTCGGAAACCTGCTTGTTCTGGTATGAGGTGTTCGTCTATCACAAGTGCAATACGGTTGAGCAGGAGACGTTCAAACAGCTTGTAGGTATGGCTGAGGAGTGATATTGGTCTATAGCTCTTGGGATTGGATGGATCTTTCCCATGCTTTAGGAGTGCCATATAACACATGTTTTCCTCCATATCTTTGGGAACCTGTGGGAAATAAGGCAGTGATTGTAGAGCTCAAGAAGCCATTCCTTTGCTACTGGGCCGAAGTTTTTCAGCTGCTCAGTTGAGATGTTGTCAAGGCCTACTGCTTTTCCTGGTTGAAGTTTAGCAATACAGGATTCCAATTTGTCCACGTTGAAGGGGCGAGTGAAACCAGGGTCGCCACTAAACCTCTTACGGTCTAGTTTGATCTTCTTGGGCTTCTTGCTGCACTTGCCATTTAAAAGCAGTTGGTGGGCAACTTGGTTGGGTGTGACATTTGGCTACTGTGGAGGTTCTGTTGGATACCCTCGGAGCTTTCGGATGAAAGACCATGCTTTCTTGCTGTTATGGGTCATATCGATGGATTCAATTAAAGTATGCCAGGTTTTGATCTTTTCCTGGGAGATCCTCTCCGAAACTTCCTTACCTTAAGCAGTTGTTTTGGCCGAGAAGGGATCAGCTTCAAACATGGTGATATACTCCTGCACATTTCTTGGAAAGACCTGGTTTATATTCCGTCCTACAGCCTCTTGGTATGAATTCTCCGGGCAGCCTTGTTCACAAGTTAGGCAAATTTGTCATAGTTATGAGGTTTTGGAGCAATCCTCTTCACGTTCTGATCCAGATCATCAGTGAATCCTTGCCAGTGTGCTTTCCTATAGTTAAAGCGACGCTTAAAGGGCACTTTATTTGGTCTTACTGCAGCGTTGACTTGGATATCGATTGGTCGATGTTGAGTTAGTGGAACAGGATCCAGAACAATCTTGCTACACAGGTTAGAGATGGTTTTGCTAACAATAGCTAGATCAGGGTTGTAACCTCTCTTCCAGCGGGCGCTATGAAATGATGGCGGCAGCTTAGGGTCGTGAAGGAGACGTAGATGTTGACTGTCTATCCATTCTTCGACAGCTTGTCCGTCTTTGTTAGTTTCAATGTAGCCCCATTGGGTACGAATGGCTGTTGAAATCGCCAATAAAGAAGTGAGGTTTGGTGGAGTTCCCATGGCTCGATATTACGTATAGCAAATATTTGGTATTGGTTAAAAACGTTCCGGGGTAGATTGGCACAGTTTGAGTAACTGAAACAGGCTATGTTTTTTATACTAAATGAAATAATATTTTATCAAAGTTAAACCACCCCCCCCCCCTCGGGAGTTTGGTTACAAAAAATGGCTCAGGTAGATGAGGGTTACATATGACATTAGCAAAGGCAAACAAGTAGCTTGAAGCTACCAAAATGGTCATCGCCGTCTTGTTTATCCAATAACGTAGCGAATAATTCAACGGATATTTTAGTTCTAAAAAATAACATATGAATTTTGGTAAACACAACAATATATTGACATTGTTATGCAAGGTTTTGATATGTCATGCAATATTTGACAGTTGATGACAATTATATTGGTAATGTGTAAATATGGTAAATGACAATGCTCGAAAAAAATACGTATCCTCCTTTGTAAAGGAACACCTCAAGAACGGACAGTGATAAGAGTAAGATGATAGAAGGATTATATTATATCAAAAATAGTTGAAAATAGGGTTTTGGTCGTAAAAAAACATGGATTTCTTTCATCGTGTGATCTAGCGAATTTTAAAACAGTAGTGAAAATGTAGCCACTTTCATGGCTGCGTATTGAAGTTATTTTAGGTTGAAGCGCTCGCGTTCTACCGCGTTTTGCTACGTTCTCGTGCGCATGCAACGTTCGTGGCGTATGATCGTTGCGGACACGGGTTGCTCGATTGTTGTCCACTGGGTGGTGGCAGTCATTTATTGTGTGTTTAAGCCGTAAGGACATCGCGAAATTGGGTTAAAAGATGACTTACGATAAAAGCTGTTTAAAAATGAGAATAAAGGTATGATTTGGGAAACCGGTACCTCTTTACGACGAATTGAACCCTGCGGACACCATTATTTTTCGTGGAGAAACTCGGCCTCCGCATCGTTCTTCACTTAAAATAATGGTATCGCCTTGGGGTTCAATTCGCGTTAAAGAGAGTACCGGTTCCCAAATTCATACCCTTCTTTCCGGCCTTTTTTTATATTCTCTAAATAGAATATAGACTAGTGAAAAAAAATACACAAATGGTTGAATGAACCGATCATATTAAAAGGGACCAATTATACTAAGAGGGATATATGAAGACCTTATCACTGTGTCTTAAATATTTACGTTCATCTGTGCCTCGGCTAGTGTATCATTACTTTGTACGCAAACTTACTTTTTTAATGCATGGTAATTTAACATATTGGTGTATCTATTGCTTTCTATATGTTTCATGTGTTTTACCCATCTTAGGGAAACACAGAATTTATAAAAATCGAAGATATCGGTCAGCACTACTATTCCAAAATGAAACACCCGTTAACACTTTTAAAGTGACAAAGGGGGGGGGGGTGGGGGTCCATGAGACCCCCAATGGAAACCCACGGTACCGAGGGAAATTTTTGTACGAAATTTATACCACATGGAAAGGGTCATAAGACAACCACAAATCAGCAATTAAAAAAATGAAATTTTGGTATTGGGCTGGCAATTTCGGGGGAACAATAGTGTTTTCAAAAAAAACGCAAAAGATGAGAAAAAGACAAAAAATTCAATGAGCCTTGCGTAATTTAATCAAACTTTTTGAAAACTAATTTATGTTGATATCTTACTCTAAAAGACCCAAAATATATATTTAAACAAAACTTGCAGTTTAGCAATCCTGTATTTTAACGGTGTTGCAAAATACCAGTTCTTATTCCCATAGAATTTGTACAGTAAACGGTTTTAGCAACCCGGGGTTCACAATGAACACAATGAAAATGGTTTGTTTTCGCACATAAAGGGTTAATTATTTTAAATTTACATTGTTTACTTATTTCTGTATGTGTGAACATATATCAGAAAAAAAAAGTGATTTGCGTCTTGATTTTTTTTAAATATTTCTCAGCTGGACTTCCATTAGTACCCAAGGGGGGTCCATGGCACCCTCACTAAATAATTCATATTAACGGCTTGGCCGATTTTAACTTTTTTTGGTTTATGAAAGAAACGCATTTAAAAGTTCAGAGAATTTAAAACCAATCTTGCGCAAAAATCCCAAGCGTAAAGTGACCAGCGCGAAAACAAATTTGGAGTCCCTGGAATGTCTCCATATCCACCCACTTAAGTGTTAATTGTTGTGCCGAGTATTCGAAACCTCTACACCAACTCTTGTCATCAAACTAGTCCTACAGAATTGGACGATAAACTGCAAAAGTTTGATTATTTGTTTCCCGGCGCAGTTTAATTAAATTAGATTTTCCGAAAATGTTATTTTTTTTCGTAAAAATCAGGCCGAGGCTCACCTGAAACGTTGTATTGTGTGTTATTCTATCCTCTATAGGGCCTTCACGGAAGGCAATTATGTTGGTATGGGACTTTGTTGCCCTCCCAGATCATTCAAGATGAGAAGAATACAATACATCCACCTTTTCACCTGGAACATCCGGTGTCTCTGCAGGTTGACTCTATTGTATTCCGGCTGTTGGGTTGTTGTGGAGTAGTAGGGTTGGCCCAAGTTACCCCTATTCACCTCGAGCGGAAAAGGTCCTATAGATATAATCCCAGATCTAATCTTACCAAAGTCGGTTTTCTGGTGATGTATTACGGGGGCGGGGAACAGGTCGTCAATACTGCAAGTGGAAAATAGCCATTTGAAAATATGAACCAGTACAAACGGGCTGTCGGGTTGTCGAATGCAAAGGGCCTCAATGTGTAATGATGTAGTTAATAGGCAAGTCAGTATAGTCGTCAGCGGACGCACTTCCGGGAATTTCGATAGTGGTTATTCTGTGTCCTTTACCAGACTGATAATAGCTGAAAGCATAGAACCACCTATACAAAATATAAAGAGTAACATAAAGAGTGATATTTTGATTCAAACCGTTGTTTAGTTTTCACTGCTGCAGAAGTTGATTGGGTTATCACTGCCGCTGCAGTGCAAGAAAATTGTTTTTGATCTAAAACAATTTCAACAGAAACCATTTTTGTGTTATCATACTTCTAAATTGCTACAGAGTAATGCGTCAAAAGTCTAGAAAAATCAACGATGTGGAACATATAAAAAATAGGGGGTCAATTTTGTACAGGGTCAAAAGTAAAACAGGTCTAATTGTTTTGAACCTACACAAACTTATTCATCTGGTCATGAGGATTGAAAAGGTAAGAGTGTGCCATATCTATGGTCATTAGTTTCAGGATTACTGGTCTCAAAATGTTTGTCTGGTCATATCCTATAACAGAAAATGCATATTTGCCCTGCATTTTCATTTTAGTATGTAAATTAGGTGGTAAGCATTAATGACCCTATAGGATGCGCAGACCTTTGTTACATTTTGACCTCTAATTACATAACAAAATGGTGAAATGAGTGCACGTATGGGACTATGAAGAATTTTGAACCATTTTGAAAAGAATCGGAGCATTTCGAAAATTTTACCCCATTATGACCTTGAACTTTTTTGCCATAACAGTTAAACTATAAACCACAGATAGGACAAACTATGCCTTTTTTAATCCACAGGGCATAGCAAAAATGTTGGTATAGATTTCAGCACAATTATACCTACATTACATTTTCCCCTGTACAAAACTTGCCCACTGCAAATTAATGTTCCCGCTTCTCATACTTCTAGACTTTGCATCTGTTTAGTCTATTATCATTTCTGCAGCATACCAACAATTGTTTCTTGTTGCAATTAATTTCAGGTCAAGCCAATTGTTTTTTCTTTAATGTCTTCACTATGTGTAAATCGCGACGAGATTTGATCTAAAACAAGAAATTAACCCCAAACGTGATCGAAAGCAAAACTGTGACCCATTGTTATAGTAGATTTCAAATTAAGTGAGACTCCATACATATTTCCATAGGGGTGATGGAAACTAGGCATTTGTTGCCATTACAAAACATATTGTGTCCATGGTACACAGTTACTTTACAGAAGCGGCTTACTGGAATCTACAATGGTCTGTTAATGATAGAAGGACTTGTCAAATCCGCTTTGTGCTAATCGTTTATACACGTTTGGCCCACTTTTGACGGCCAAATAAAACTTAGTTGTGTTATGTGTGCATTTATATAAGAATGCATTATTTCTCCAGTACTGTGATAAAGAATCATATTTTGAAGTGTCAAAGGTAAGTTATGTACAAATAACAACATTTAATGAAATATTTGCTGGCGTTTTCATCCGATATGAAACATCCAAGCTATCTTTTTTTTTTTCTCTTTCGGCAGCCATATGGTTACTGCCTGGTTTTATTAAAAATAAGCATACATCTTACACTTTACAACAATAACCAATGGTTGCTTTTTAGATTTTATATCAAAAAGGACATTCATACACATACAAAC
Source organism: Ophioderma brevispina (assembly GCA_023653785.1). Classification (NCBI taxonomy): domain Eukaryota; kingdom Metazoa; phylum Echinodermata; class Ophiuroidea; order Amphilepidida; family Ophiodermatidae; genus Ophioderma; species Ophioderma brevispina. The sequence goes on from JAMKCH010009117.1 coordinate 24,145, forward strand.
ACAACAACAGACAATCACACACAAACACAACAACAACAGATAAGATTAGAAACGATTAGAAACAGTATTATCATTGTGGCAGCAAGCGATATGTAATAAAAATGTGTAAAAAAAATATACACCATTTAAATAAAAACATTAAATCATGACATATTGAGATATTGATATTGAGTATTGAGTTTAAAAATCAAATCGCCATTTTCTATATGCAAATTAAGTTTACCCTTGGCTTTAGCAATATAAAACCAGTTTCTCTTGTGTTTCAAAAAAGATTTTAAAGCATTTTAAATTTGGTTTCTCATTACTGAATTTACATCTATAAAAAAAAAAAAATTTTTATAAATTTGTACACAGGCAATATATAAAGCAAAGGGTCTTTCTAAATACCCAAAAGCTTCGGAAGTTTGAAAGATGATATTATCATCAACTTTATGTTTAATAAGGACATGAAATTTAATTCCAAATTGGTGAAAACAACCTCACAGTCCGAAAGAACATGAAACACTAGTTTTCATTAACCTTATCAAAAAGGGCAACAAATGGGGGAATCCCTCCTATTTGATTTTTGTCAAAAGTTATACAATGCAATACATGTGGGAAAACTTTTAAAAATAAAATGCAATCTAAGAAGCGAGTTTCTAATGTACATTCATAACTTATGTTGAATGCGCGTACCAATCAAATCTTTTGTAACATAATTACGCACCTACAAACGCGGTACTGATGATCTCACAATGACCTCGCGCGTGTGATGTCCATAACGCTCACAAGACTCGCTTTTGAGACGTTTCAAGACTACAGATTCAAATTTTAATAAAATAATGGCCCTGAACATGGATATTTTTTCTGGATAGAAAGCCAGCGGTGTAAACTGAAAAATGGCGAGATCCATGATGTTATGAAATGCAAAACAACAATGGCAGTTGCTAGTACAACACTCCTATTTATTATCATACCAATGTAACCATGGGTAGCTACACTATGGGTAACACTAAAAGAACAGTATATTACAAATACAACACCACTGATGGATGAAAAATCATTGCGAATTACATCTCGAACCGGGGCCTCAAACTCGCCTTGCCCAGGTTACCGTTACCGTTAACGCGTACTGCGAGTCATCATCTCAATCATACAATGTCAATGTGGCGCTCTTTGGTTCTCTACGGGGTCGCATTATAATTTCTTGATTATACAATTAAACTTACACGAACAATCATTACGTATTATATTGAACATTTTTGAATAGAGCCAGAAGGGGGGCCCCGGGAGGGTTCTTTTATTGCTGTGAAACGGTCCAATGCATGCATGTCCACCATGCCCACGGTTTCAGCGTAAGACCGCCTCTCTGTACTGGCCACAACGGCCTTTGCAGCAATGCACAAAATGATTTTAGAAACCTGAGAATTTGAAAGTAAACACAGTCATGCATTGGCGCGAATGCATGCCGTGGGCTGGCCCCATAACGTTACGAAAGGTGAAGTGCACACCTCACATCAGCAGTTTTTAATTTAATGATATTTTACATGTATTTTAAAACAAAAACAAAAATCAATATGGAATCCCACACCCCTCGGGCCGCGCACTCCAAATAGTCATGACTATAGTCTGACACTGACAGTGATTGACGATGTCTTATACCTGATTGCGTGAACTGGGCTGGGGATTCCCCAAATCATAACTCATGGTACATGCAATGCCCTTCCCTGACCGTTACAAACGTACTACTAGTGTATTCAAAATCTCGATGATGCTATTTTAATTGGTCCTAAGTTAAAATTATAATGAGGCCCTCTTGAACAGAAATAAAGTAGGATCCGAAAGTCCAAAGGAAAAATCACGCGAGTGCACGAGTGAAGCAGTGTAGGCCAACTGGCCAGGTTTGATTATTAGGAGCAAAATACTCTATCTTACTTAACAAGATCGGCAACTCCGCCTAAAATACAGGTGAACGATGTAACGCTGCCTATGTCATCAAAATCACTACATGGGGGAATAGCGCCGACATGCGGCCAGTAGGTAAACTCAACAGACTAACGCGGTGACGCCTGCAAGAAACTATACAAATATACAAGGAGCCTAGATTTTTGAAGCAAATCTTGCATTTAAATTGAAGACAGAGTGAAAAGAAATGAAAAAAGGGTTTCTATAACAACATTTATAATAATATTAGGTTAAATGCAGATCCCTAATTTTTGGGCAGTTTTCTATTCTAACTTTTTCATCTCACCATGCATAGAGCCCTTGTTGGGAATGAAGCGCACCACATACAAGCCCGCATACATTGTCATGAATCTGTTACCTGGAACTTTTTTGAGTACCCTCCATTTCTTTTTTCCTTTCCTTTTTACAAGCACTAGTTTGGGCTACGTTATTGGGTACCATGGTGGCAGCTATGAACCAACGCTTTGCCAATGATATCAATTTTTCTATAGATTGCAGATAAAATTAGATACATATATTTGTTGAAATTTTATTTTTCAACTTTGAAAATATTCTTTATTTTCAGAAACCTTTTGCGATAAATAAAGATTATTGAAATATGACGTTTAAATGGAGGCTCGAACTGAAGTCATGAAATCTGTAGACTATATCAAGGATTTATTTCGAGTGTGGATTTCGAAAAAACTGGATTTTTTAAAATGAAAGAATTGGCTATCAAAAATGCCCCCCCCCCCCCCATAGAGGGCAAGAATTTTTTGTTTAACAAAATATCTGGAATTCCTGGCTAACCTTCTATGAATTATCTGGAATTCCAGTCGCTTCCTTCCGTAAATTATCTTCCGTAAATTACCAGGAATCCCAGCACTACCTTCCGTAATTCCAGGAATTCCTAGACTACAAATGTAAAAAAAACTTTTTTTCTCTTGGAATTCCCAGAGGAATATGGTAATGGGTATAGAAAGTTGTTGCAAATATTATTGATTTTTTCCGGAATTTTACTCTAAAAATCGTAAAAAACAACTGAATTCCGTCATCACCCCTAACCTAAAATGGGCGGATTCCCAACCCCATATTAGACAGTAAATTCTGGGAATTTTCCAGCTTTCAAAAGTGACCAAAAATCTGGAATTCCGCCGGCGCGCTCTATAGGGGGGGGGGCCATTTTTTCTGGAATAGCCCAATGGACCCCATGGTCCCTTTGCAAAGACCCCCCGTCCCTTTTTTGAACAATCTGATCCCAAAGAGTACTTTTCTTGTGAAAGATTCTCCACAGTTTCCCCCCCTTTTTATCAATAATAGAGCCAACAAAAAATGAATTTTGCCCCTTTTGTGGAATTTGGGGGAAAAGAGAATTTGATTTTTTTGTCCATAGGTTTACAAACCAACTTATTATCCAAATTGATTTTAATTCCCGCAAAGGGATGTCATGAAGATATTTTCATTTTTTCTTTCAATAGCAAAAGATAGTGTTAACTTATTTTGGAATAGGCCGTATCGTGGGGGGCGGGGCCTAAGTTCACTTTTCACATCCCAAACGCACATTGGTGACACCATTATCTCCATCGATTTCATTCAGATCTACCAATGTCCCGGGAGACCGTTAGATTTCAAGGCATTGTGAGTTTCTTATACACTTTAATTTCCCCTCTAATCATGGAGGGGGGGGGGCATATGGAACTCTTCCATTCCGCCTCCCCCATTGAACAACAAGGATTTCGTCAATTTAAACAATACTAAGAGAGCTTCCCATTTCCATTTTTTGCCCTATGCCATTTGCACAAGTCACAACCAAATAATCAATCAATCAATCACCTCACACACGTTAAGATTTGTCTATCGTATTTAGAAAAATGAAGGCTTACTTTTCGTAGTCTATAACATTACTACAGTCACCTACGAGTCTAGTTTAAGTTGGACAGTCCACTTGGACAAACGGTGCATAGCAGGCATCGGCCAGTCTACAACTAACCTTTGCACGCACCTTTCACTCCCAAACAGTTCATTTGTTCCAGCAAATTAACTAATTTTCTTTAGGGAATCGAAAGAATGAAAATTTTGGCGATTTTGGGGGGTTATTTAGCAATTTAAACGCTGAAACCCTAGACTTCGATCTACTCGCCATCGCTTCTGCACGTATGCTATAGGAGATGTTTTCGTATTTTTACCTACCTGACGCTTGGAGCGCCTTTCCCCATGGAAGTCCACTTCCGGTACACAAAAATAGGGGAGTGTCCAATCTGTCCTTAGATTATCTGTGCTAGGAGGTACACGTCATGGACGTATCATTGTTGACGAGTGTTTTTTTTTAAGTCCATGAAAAGTTGACCCTTAGGCTAGACTAGGTTTCCATAATAAATTAGGTTCCAATTGTTCTAATTATAAAATACTGGCGTGTAATTTTCTTTTGCTTGAACCGGCAATACACTGTTTATTTATGATTAGGCCTAACAAAGTTCCCAATTATCAACAACGACCTCATCAAGAGCATTATCACGATCGATATTTAACGTCATTGACCCCAATCCAAACCACCTTTAAAACGACGAAGTGAAGCACAATATCCGCTGTATTGCAGAAGACATTTGGCTGAATGATGGTACTCGTGTGCCAGAAATGATTTGTAATATATTCCTGATTCTGACAATGCTATCGATCGAGACAATCATTCATGCATTAATTGGTACCATCATGACCATGACATGGCCTGAACGTGTACTGTGCTGTCCGGTCGCTCACAAAATGCACGCGTCATCTTACACGTGAAAAATAGCCAGATACTTGGATTATCTGGACGCAAACAAAATCGGTTTCCAGAACTAACGATATGAATTATGATATTAAACATACAGCAAATTTCACGATGGACACAGTAGAACAACTTTTATTACGCGTCAATTTTCTTCTTAAATAAAACGCCCGGGTAAACTTATCTGAATCGGTGCCCCGTAACACGAATAACAAAATCCTGCTGTAGATTTGCATAAAACATGCGGATTGTATAAAGCTAGCTTGATTGGGGGGGGGGGGG
>JAMKCH010009118.1:0-30520 GCA_023653785.1 Ophioderma brevispina
GGGGACCAGCATGGCGAAGCGCCGCGCGCCCCACCCTAGCCAGTGGACGGCCTGGTGAAGATGCAGCCGAGCCCCCAGGATAACCCGTGTGGTAGCAGGCTAGCCATGCGGGTGTTGCAGTAACGCTGAAACCGTAGCGGAATAGCGTGGACGATCCGCTACCTAAACGCACGCACGGTACCCCACGTAAGCGGGGACCAACATGGCGAAGCGCAGAGCGCGCCCCACCTAGCCGTGAAGGCCTGGTGAAGCATGCAGCAGACGCCAGATTGACACCGCGTGGCTAGCAGGCTAGCCATGCGGGGGCAGTGAGCATAAACGACACCCGCGGCCGCCCCATTAAGGGGCGCAGAGCGGGAACCAGCTCAGGGATGAACGAATAAAGACAGAGGACAGGTACCACGGCCCAGCGCGGTTGCAGGAGTCCGAGGACCCCTAAACCACGAGCGACGGTTTTTTTTCGGTCGTACTGGCGATGGATGGCCCGACGAAAAACTAGGGACGTCCACCATTGCCAACAAAACGCCACGGACGCGACTGCAGCCGGCAATCCCTCGGAAAGGGAAGAGCAGACCACGCCAGCCATGCACCGAAAAGGCAACGAGCTAAATCAGGCGAAGCCAGCGCCGGCATCGTGCCTAGCCAGGCAGCCCCCGAGAGAAGCCGACCGACTAGCACACTATGAAGCAAAACGAAAGCTGCCATACCGGGATGTCCCAGCCGCCCAAAATCCCCCATTGGGAAAAAGGCAGAGTACAGGACAGTGCTGCCTGCACGGAAAAGCCCCTAGGGCTACACCAGGCGAGCCAGCGGCGGGAGAGAGGTAGACGGGCGAAAACTCCGAGAGAGAAAACGCCCTCCTAACACGCCATGAAGGGGTAGCCGAAGCTTTACAAAAACTTTAGGTGCTCCCAAAGCAGGGGGCCGCCTTGGAAGAAACTCGGACCGGAGCCCGAATAACACCCCCCCCCTGTTTCTTAGGAAACACATAGACAGGGAAACTGTGTTTCAATGCCGCGAACCACTTGAAAACAGAAGGCGCCACGCAAAAGAACGACGCACCAAAGGAGCGCCAGCGGAAGCGAGACCCGGAATGAACGCACGGAGAAAGAAGGCGGGGCGGGGGGCGGCGTGGGGTTGAAGAGAGCCCAGCCCGATGGGGGCGCGGCTGCGGAACAAAAAAACAACCCCCGCACCCCGAAAAAACAAAGGCGTGCCCTCGGGTAAGACGCTGCAAACGCGGGAGAGGAGACAAAGATACCGTGCGGGAACAGAGTCACACACGGTAAAGAATTTTCCAAAGTCAGTTTTTCACAATTTTATTTAAAAATTACAACGAGCATAACAATAAAATATAGACCATAAACCCAAAAGACACGTGCGGCAATGGCTGCCTTTGTTACTTTTTCACGCTATACAAATCACATGACTGCAACCGCGGCAAAAAAGGATACAAATAAAAGCTCTCCGACGGGAGTAAAAGTCGCCGTTTATTACGACAGATAGAGCGCTTTATATCCAATATAAATCCAATAATATATCCAAGTAGTTATGGTTAGGAGATAGGAGGATTCAGGTTGAGGAAGACCTATCAGTCCAGTATCTGAATATCTCAGATTAAATTTGGACTGCCAACAGAGCTGCGATGCGTCCGTTTTGTCGACAGCCAAAACGGAATGAGAGAGTTATGGTCGACAGGGTGTGACCTGGGGTCACTGGTCGAGTCCATTTCTCTTTTAGGGGTGCTAAAATGGTATTTTGGGGTTCCACTTATCAGAAGGGAATGCATATATTTCAGTCAACATTGGTTGAAAGGAAATCAGTCAGGTATTGATTGGGTTAACCTCCTATATAGCACATTTTTATTGGTTACTCCGAGGCTATCTTGTGTTGTGCCCTATAATGAGCCAATAGATGTATATAGGTTTGTAGGGCGCCGCCCAGGGGGGTGTAAGTACATTGAAATCCACAGAGCATGTTGACAAACAATATGTACAAGAGTAACATTCAGGATTAAAACTGGACACCAAATGACCCGAAAAGAAGCACCGTTCAATATCACTAACCTCATTTGTCTCCCAAGCTTCATCAGTCTTCTTTGCTATAGCAGATGCAATTACTGGCATTTTGTACCTTACTCTTGTCGCCATCTTATTCTTCAGTTTCTCTTCTGTCCGAGCCTTTCATCGTTCAAGAGTCTCTGGAGTTCCTCTTGTTTCTTCTTGTGCTGGCTGATCAAGGCTTGCAACTCTTTTTCTGTGAATGGAATATATGAACCCTCTCAAAATCAAACCAACATAGAGAGGAATACACATGTAATACATACAGTATGATGGATACCAACGGTTGGAATCTGGCTGTATTTGACTGCCTTTTGATAAAGAAGCAAATCAGTGGAGCATAATATGACATCTATCATCTTGCAATGACATCATGCTGTAATATACACATGGTTACTCAACTTTACAATTCATGGTATTCCTTCACCTCAGAATTAATCAGCCGTTTTAGAAGTATCTAAGGTGAACACTATAAAATAGGTAATAGATTGGTAGCACTATAGCAACACTATTTACTCTTCAAAGACTTAAGGCTAAGTTACAATCCTACCTGATATTTTGCCTTTCTTTGCTCTCAATTCCTGCTGGAAGGTAACCTCCTTCAGGTCTAGCACCAGCTGAAGCTGCTTTATCTCTTCCTGGCTCAAAGGATTAGCATCAGCTTCCTAGCATAAGACAAAGATGGATCACTGTAAGCTAGGACATTTTCACCAGTGGTTTTGAAGATTACATTTTTACACGGTTCTCATTTTACAGGATTTCATTTCAGAGCAATGGCACCCACGTTGGTCCGATATTGCTGGGTTGGAATGAAAAGGTAACTGTTGTATGTTGTTTGCCAGGATGCTCTCTCTGAATCAATGCAGTCTTTATGAAAAACGTCATGGTTTGGATATAATTTCAACCAAACTGGGGCTGAATTTCAAACAAAATAGCCCAATGGGAAACTATATTTGAAATTACACTTCTTCTGTGAAAGACTGATTAAACTTTACATGGGGAGTGTAGATTCAAAATATAACAGCCATTGGATAACTTCATTTAAAATACACAACCCCTCTGAAGAGTTAGATAAGATCTCCCACAGGGGTAGTATGTATTTCAAATGGAAGAGTCCATTTTGGGGCGTTTCCGTAACCTGACCCATCTGACTCACTTTTTTCTGTCACACTTATGAATTCGGAAACCTTAAGGTGAAGGGTTTCCAAATTCATAAGTGTGTCAGGAAAAAGTGCATCAGATGGGTCAGGTTATGGAAACTCTCCCCCATTTTGCTCCCCACAGAGCATAAAGCATGCCTATTATAGTACTTTTCTACCACACCTGTTTCTTATTTTTCCTAGCCTCCAGTTTATCCATCAAGACTGCCTGCATCCTCTCCTTCTCCTTCTGAAGTTGTTGCTGCAATTCCTCCATGCCGGCTTTATGCTCATCGATAAGGGCCTGGCACTCTTCCTCGGTTTTCCCATCCTGTCTGGCTTCATTTAGTTCTATCCTGAAGTCCAGGTTCATCTGGTTGAGAGCGAGCTGCAGTTTCTGGATTTCATCTGCTGTCAATGGTTCGTCCTGTTAAATGACAAGAGTTGGCTTTAAAAGGACAATTTCACAACAACAACAACAACAAAAGTTCAAACAGCAGAAACTGATCAATCCCCTAAAAATAACCCCAATCTTTACACATTTTATGGTTTGATTAGGTTAAGCTAAGTAAACATTTTTTACCAAAAAATTGGTTTCCCAACTTTTTTGCCCGCGACCCCATTTTTTAATGATTATCACGGGGTACCCCCTACACTTTACAACACTTTCTCCCCACGCTTGTTACTCGGTATCGCGCCCAAATCTACAATCTAATGTTCCTCACATATAGGACAATTTAAATGACATTGGTAAATTGACTAGGAACTCCTTTGTTTTGTCTACTTTTTTAAAATATAAATTGAGATTGTTTCAAAGTTTAGCTTCACTACCCCTTTCTCATTCACCCGCGCTCCTTTTTGGATCGTGACCCTCAGGTTGGGAAACGCTGTCTTAGAGGCTAGCACTCGCTCAGACACTCAAGTAATCTTAGAGCTCATACCATTATAATTTCTTATATTTTGGTAAAGTACACACACAGCTTAAATTTTATACCAATTTTGTTTTGTGAATCAAAATAACATGCCCATCAAATTTGGCATGTTATGGTTCATGAGTACATCATAGGTGGGGCACACTCAATGCTAGCAAATCACCTCATGCTCCAGTTTCAATGGCTTGGCACACCTAGGGAAAATACTATCGTTATTCTGTCTTTGAGTACAGACACCTTAAACTAATGAGACTACAACATTTCTCACAATGTCTCTGATTGGCTAATTATGTCATATAACCATATTAATAACCAACCAAATTGGCTGGCAGTACCCTGGGGGTTAAAGCCACTGACTGACAGCTTGCTTGCTGGTTGACTTCTGAAATAACAAGCAGATCTAGACTAGTGCCACTGATACTTATGACACAACAGACTTAAGCACTAAAATGTATGAATGTCAGAGTTTGCAAACCTCTTTAGCTTTCTTTGCTCTCCTAGCAGCCAGTTTCTCCAGAAGTGTCTGCCTCTGTCTCTCCCTCAGCACATCCAGCTTCTCCCGAAGCACCGTCAGTTCTTGCTTGTGTGACTCAATCAACTTCTTGTATTCCTCTTCTGAGAGCTGTCCTCGCTTCTCGCGTAGCTCGGCTTCAAACCGAGCCTGGCGCAGCTCAAGCTCCACCTCCAATTGTCGGATTTCTTCTGGGGAAACTGGCTGAAAATGAAAAAAGTTGAACAGATATTAACTGTTCTGTCAATCAAATCCATATCAACCTTAACCCGCAGCTACCAACATTTGAAACTTCAAAAGTAGACTCAATTAGGGGGGGTCCAGGGCACTGCCTAGCGAGGACCTAGGGGAAGCACCTCCTAGAGCATCCTGAATTTTAAGGGGGTCCAGTGGCAGTGCTCCTGGGGGGTTGGGGGGCCCCCCCCCCACATCATCTTATTAAAAAAGATGACATATTTGGCTTATTCACAGCAGGTGTGATCTAATACATTGGTATCTAGATGATGTTTTTTATGCATTTGTTAGTTTTGGCGCCCCCTGTGGTGTAAGAGAGAAACTGGCAGGCAAAAGCACCTATACTTGGCATGGGAATTTCTGTTTTTTGCTGTAACTTTTGTTTCGAATAAATAATACGAACCTTTTTATCAAGCATAATAAGCTAATGCTACCAGCTGCATTTTGTGACCAATTTAGATCAGGAAAGATTCTGCAAGTAATTTATACCAGATTTTATGTGGGTGGTCGGTCACAGAAACTACTGTAATATTTTGCTGCCAGAAAAAGCAAACAGAGGCGTCCTGAATGTCAACAAGTGACCGTCATATTCATCATCTCATCTATAAGAATTCCAAATATGCAAAAAAAAATGGGTCAAAAAAAAAAAAATATTGGGGGCGGTTCCTTTCGGGAAAAGTCCTCATGTCTCTTTAAAGACCATTTGGAACCCGAAGCTTGGCCTATGTGATTTTTAAAGAAATGCTATGCCATGATATGTTGAATGTTAAGTCAACTTAAAGGCTCATAACTTGAAAAACTAAGCCATCTATGCACATGAACTGCATCATGAGATGGAGCTCCTTAAAAATATAGCTTTTCATGAAAAAATGGACAGAGCTCTGCCGTCTGACAGTCCCTGTTTAAGAAACTATCAGTAGGAACGAAGTACAAGAAAAAAAAAGAAAATAGGTCTAAAAAGGTTGAACTGAAGTGAAAAGGTCAATTTAAGGGGGGCCGGGGACTCAATTCATTTATCAGCAATCCACTAAAAGTAAACAAGATTATGTGGTGCAACAAATGAGTATGGCTGTACAACTTGGTCGTAACTTTATGGGAGTGATTAGTACCTGTGGGTGAAAAAATTGGTGTTGGTTAGTGAAGATGGATTCATAAACATTATGACAGAAGAAATATGATTGAACAAAAATCATGCACTGATATTTTCATGGCACGTATGTGTATGTTAATGAGCGTACGTGGTGTGCTCAGTACGTTCACGCGCCACATTGGATTGATTCATTTTATGGGCGGGCATGTACATCATTTTCTTAAAAACATTACTGCATTGGATTTCATGATGCATGCAGAGTTTTTTTTAAATGTCAGCTGTAATAACATTTATGAATTAGGTTAATGTCTGCATATTTTTAGTTTCTCTGTACATTAGCAAAAATTAATGCACTTGGGTCAGTTTGACCAGATTCATAATGGCACTCCACTGTGAGTCTTTAAATTGAGCGTGTGTGCATTGATTTTTTGCTAATGTACTCGAAGCTAAAAATATTTAGCCATGAACCTCTAAACAATTTTTGCACAACAGTATGGTGCTGGAATTCATGCATGAATGTTGCTGAAATATTGTGCACTGGTAGTCAAAGAATTCTGGTGGATTAATGAGAAATTAGCACTGAAATGTGCACTGAACTAATTACAATGGCTTGTATGAAATTTGGTCATTAAAAAACTACACGCACAGTTCTCACCACAGGCTACCAGACCATAAAATTAATGAGGATCAATGATTGCATAAGACTACTTGCAGTAGATTCATGAGAAATTATCAATAAAGCGTATGCAAATTAATGCATTATAATACTCATGCATGAGGAAGGGGCTTCCTTGCCACTAAGCTGGATAAGTTAATTCAATAAAGGACTTTACGAAGTAGATTAATGAGAAAATGTAATATGCAAACTATCTAATAAATGCTCTTCATTAATAGTATGAATCCATCACCAAATGATACAGCATAAGAAATTACCATAGGGTTAAAGCTATCACTCCACCAAGTTGGATAAAGTTCAGTCATTACATTGATTGAAAGTAGATCAATAAAAAAATAGCACTGAAAATAATAATTAAAAAATTGTAATAATTCTTACTATGTATGGATTCCATCATCAAATTCAACAGCCTCAGTATCACCCATGGACTATTACTGCTTACCAGGTTAGATGAGGATCAATCACTGCATTATTGGCTTTCCATGGATATAATAGTCATTACCATGCATGAGTTATGCCATAAAGCACCAGGACTTACCATGGGGTAATTTATTGAGGGTCACAAAATGCCTTCCAACATTTTAAGGGAGAGAGAGTCAAATTGACCAAACATTTTGGGGAGACATTTTGAGATACTCAGTATAGAACCCAATGGAACTCACTGGAGAGATTATACAACATCACCTTCAACATTAACCTACTCTCTATATTAGTTTATGAAATATATGAAATCAAACATGAAGTGAAATGAATTGCCCAAGGTGAAATTATTAATATGATATTTCAAAGCAGGGTTAGAGTCATTTGGACATATACTCTGTCCAGCTCAAAGTACGAAGTAGCGACTTGGGCGTATACATTGTACCATTTTTCAGCGCACACATAAGCAAAGCACAAGCGCACTGCAACTGAAAGGTGGCACTGGGTTACACACACGTTATCCCTTCATACTTCAGAGAAGACAGAGTATATATTTGCCACAATGATGTTAAAGCATCTTCCACAATGTCACTTATTAGTAGCAGATGGATGTCAAGTACTTTACAACTCTATTGATGCCCTTAAAATAAACAAGTGGCCTGAGGATAGACCCTGGAGGGTGACCACATTTGATAATATAATGGTGATTGACTAAAAGGATGGGTACTTGAAGATGAATCAAATGGTGTCTGTATGTTAGTTTATGTCTCAACAAGTGAAGATAATGCATTATTTATCCAAGGCATTCCATAAATTGCATTAGTTTATATCTTTTTACCAGTGCTCCTTTCTTCTTGAATCTTCTTGCAGCAAGTTTATCTTGAAATGACAGTTTCTGTCTATCAGCTGACTTCTCTAATGCATGAGTCAATCTTTCCATCTCCTGTTTGTGCTGTGCTAAAAGTCTTTGATATTCTTCTTCTGACAACTCTTTTTTCTTAGCCTCAACATCTTGTTGGAATTTGGCCTCTTTATCTTCAATCTTGAGTTTGATTTCACTTGGTGTACTGTTGTTATCTGCTACATTTGCTCTTTCAGTACTCTATTTTATTACAATAATAACAAACATTTTGGAATGTTGTTGCAACATGTTCAAAGTTTTCATTAAAATATTTAAATAAGAGAGAAAAAAACTAGAATTTAGCAGTTCTCGGCTTTCACGGTCACTATATTCAAAGAATGACTGACCTCTGATGAGGTCAGTCATGTAGCGGGAAACAGGGCTAAAGGTTATAGCATCCAACTTTAACGATAATGCACTGCACATCTCAAATCCCACCTGCTGCCACTAATGTTTCAAGTAATGAATGCTTCTACTTTGACCTATACTTGACTCTCATATTTTTGCATACCTCTTGCTTTTGCTGTTGTTCCTTGAGTCTCTTTTGCTCCTCTTTTTCTGCTTTTCGTTTCCTTCTGATTTCTTTTCTTTCTGCAAGCTTGCTGTCTAGTGACAGTTTACGTCTTTCCTAGAAACACAGGGAATAAAAGGACACCATAGTTAATACCTTACAAATTCAGGATATGAGTAAGTAATAATTGCAGTCATAATCCCTTGGACTGTATTTGCATCAAAATGTGCATGCGTGTTTGTTATGTACTCAGGCTTATGAATTTGCCTTACGCATTGGCTTGGTGGGCGAGAGGGCGTATTTCGAATAAGGTCCAAGGGATTCTGAATCAAGGTATAGTTATTCTTATTTTTACTTCATAATACTATACATATGATCTAATTCTCTTTTACCTCTTCAACTTTCATTTCTTCCTGCAATGCAGCCATCTTTCTCTTATGTGTTGCCATGATGACTTCACACTCTGCATCAGTCATCATCAGTTTTCTCTGGGAGGACATCTCTTCTTTAAACTGAGATTCTGTTTTCTCCATCTCCTGCTGTAATTCTTGCAGTCTTCATTGTCTTCAGCACCCTAAGTTGAGTAAGATAAGATGTCACATATGGTGGGGCCAAAAAGAGAAAATTATTGTCTCAAAGCCACTGGGCATATTAATAATACTGTTAGCATATTCTGGAATGACAATTCAGACAGAAGGAATTGACCCATGGAAATACCCCCATCTTGGCTTAAAAAAGCCAGGGAAATAAAAACAAAGGAGAAACAAGCAGCAAAACTCTCAATATACAAGTGCGAGTGGATGTTCATACGTAGTGGTAGAAAACTGTAGAAAATAGTTTAAACTGCAACACCACACGCCCACCTGGTACTTTTTCGCTGGCTCGACAAGCATAATCATCAAATGGTGGTGCTGTGATGTCCACACAGTGGCGTACCGAGGCAGTCGATCCAGAGGGGGAAAAATTCCCAAGTCATCCCACCAGGGGGGCAAAATTTCCCGGTCGTCCCGGAGGTTTGCTCCAAATGCGCGTAGCGCGCGAAAACCGCCAAATTTAATTTCCCCAAATTTAGGCTTAAAGACACTATCAGTGATTTATCCGAAAGAGTCAAAATACTTTAAATTTGCAGGAATAGCTTAAAAGTGAAGGATAAGTCTGTAAAATTCTCATAATTTACTTTTTCCAACTGAAGAATTGACAGAAAAGTGAGAAAACTGCAGTTTTCCAAGATACGAATCTCCATTCAATTACGTGTTGTAGTAATAGTAGTGGCCGTACGGACAGTAATGACTAAAATATCCGATTTTGTTCTTATTGGGTGGCTTCTGGTTTTATAATTTGCAGGGTATGGTAGGCGACCTGTACTTGTTACAGACATGCAAAAATCTGATTTTTGATTATTGACTTTTTTTATGTTATTTAACATTTAAAAATATAGGTCAAGATCTTTAATTGGTCAAAAGTCATCTTCGACGAATAGGAAAGAAAATGCTTATTTTGGTCCATATCGTTCCGCTTTCAAGCCCCTGCCCCCCAGGCCTGTACCTTAAACCCTAACCTTTACCCGAATCTTCATATGGCAGCTGTAAGGTAAAATAATAGGCTTACTGTATTTAGCGAAACAAAATGAAACGCCCATTGGATTACATGCTGTATTCTGTTATGCATGCATGACGGAATAAAGCGTGTAAACCAATGGGCGTTTCGTTTTACAAAATACAGTAAGACAAATAATAAAACCACCCTCTAAAACAATTGTACTACTTGTCCCTTTTTCAGTGCCTCCCTCTCTATCATCTCTGCCTTCCTCGCTATTCTCTTTTTCTTACGCTGTGCCACCTTAGATGCCAAGGAGTATTTTTGCCTCTCTTTTTCCTTCTCTCTCAGGAGATTCATCAGTTCAACTTCTTGCTTGTGGTTGGCAATCATCTGGAGTATGATACATATATGACTAATGCAATTACGATATATTATTAAAAATACATCGGTCCTCGGACCGCTTGTGTTGCCTGCCGTCGCGGTTAGTGAATGATAGGCCTAACATGACCTTGACCTTGATATGTGACCTTGGACCTCATAAACAAATGAGGGTTTGCATGTAAACTCCATAAACCAAGTTTGGTTCCAATAGACCATTTGCACGATCCCCGAAATGCATCTCGTATTGTGCCCATTTCCATCCGGGAACTTGTACCAGAGTTCATGTTTACAAAAAAATTTGTTGTTCGTTCGCGTTGCCGAACAGTGCCTAAAATTACAATACAAAGTACCTTTTCTTATGAAGCTAATCTTACCATAAAAATGTTAGAAGAAATCAAAGGAACAAAAAAACTATCCGAGGCACTGGTGTTGAAGTTCACGACAAAAAGTGATATTTTCGATCGTTACTGTGCCCTACCCTACTTTTCACCTGCCGGACGAATACAAAATATGTGTGCAACGTCACAGATAGTATAAGTTTTCTGGTATTCTCTTCACGCTCCTAACTGTAGTGTTACGACGTAGGTGGCTGGTAGAAGAATAGAAGTTCCCGGATGGAAATGGGCCCAATACGAGATGCATTATGGGGATCGGGCAAATGGTCTATTGAACGTCAACTTTCAATGAGGTCAATTTTACATTTTCATCTTACAACTTGGACCTCACCAGACCTTTGACTTGGTATGTGACCGTTGACCTGGTATGCGACCTTAACCTTGGTATGCGACTGACCGTGGTATGGGACCTTTGACCTCATCAAGGAATAGGCGGGATCCAAATATTGCACCTATGATTCAAGTTATGGTTCCAATTGAACTTCAACTTTTCAATGAGGTCAATTTTACATTTTTTCAGCCTATTTTCAACTTCTTGACCTCACATGACCCTTGACTTGCAGTGAACTTTGGGACCCCTCACTCTATTCAACCAAATGGGGGATGCCATGTGGAACTGTGACCCCAAGTTTGGTTTAAATCCATCACTGTATGGGATTATTACAGGCAAATGTTAACCCTTTCACCAAAACAGACATCAAACAAACAAAACAGTGGACAAAGGGATCACTATGTGTCTTCCTGCCTTAGGCAGGCGACACAATCAACAACAACAGGGACAATAGTGATCCCTAGTGTCTTCTGCCTTAGGGCAGCGACACAAAAACATGACAAATGATACTTTAATTCATCTCTGCACAAGATTTATTTTATATAGTAATTATGAACCATTTAATTAGTTTTGAAAAAATCTCATATTCATTTCCATTGAAAATGTATGAGGCCTAGTAATATACTACCTGAAGTAGAGATGACCAAACAATAAGCTTGCTGCATTAAAGTAGCTGGTTGCGGGTATCTAGTAGTAGTAGTAGTTAAAACCAAAAGTTTTTAAATCCGGTTTTGTCCCCGCAACCGGGGTTGGCCGGATTCACCTCACATTCGTTAGCAATCGCCCTTCACTCCATCATTCCATTCACACGATTCAATGCATCCCCCATCCTCAACCCAACCCTCCTACTTCCTCCACTTGCTTCCTCAATGTTACTCTTTGGTCGACCCCTCTCCTCAAAACACCCACCTCGAACTCAAAAGCTTTGTAAAACATGCTCCTCTCCTTCCTTCAGCACGTGCCCATTACCATCTTACACCATTGCCTTCACCAGTCGGTAGCCGCCTCTTCCAAAACCAACATCTGCATCAAATCCTCAGTCTTCTCATGTGCTATGTTTTAGTGCCTCAGTTGTTCTAAAAAGGTGCACAGATAATAAGATCATGTGATAAGAGAAAAACTGGCTGTCTTAGTCAATTTTCTATTCTCTGACAAGGTAATAGAAAATATAAGCAGCACCAAATACCATAATATACCCACCTTTCATCTGCATGCATTCCATTAAACAAAACAATTTGATTGTCACGTGGTATGATGATTGGCAACACTTAAGGGGACTTAATGGGGCCATGAAAAAAAATTGACATTAATGAAAAGGACCCTCTGAATCACTTCCACAAGTTTGAAAACAATTTGGATGTTTACTTCTGTAACACAGGGGACACAATTCAAAAGCATTCTGACCCGGATTCAGGCATTGTACCTTAGGCTTGTAGTTAAGATATTGATCTGGCTGCAAAGTGAAAGATGGATTAGCGGGATTAGCACCTATACAATAGCGTGAGCTGATGACAAAACATGCTTTTCAAAGTTTGGTTAAATGCTGGGACAGTAATGTCAGCATCCTGTTCCAGAAATTGCCACCAAAACTGCACCACCTCCCTCATGGAACTTCTGTTTTACTGTTTTACAGATGTAAACATTCCAAATTGTTTTCAAACTCGTGGAAGTGATTTCAGTAAGGGTCCTTTTCATATGTAATTTTTTTCATGCCATTATGTCCCTTTTAAGTGATTTCAAACGGTTTTTCTTTTTCAACAAATCACAATTGTTTTCACTTTTAAAAGATTTCTTAAAAAAAAAAAAGTCAGAAAACAGAATCATTACACCTCACCTGTTCATACTCCTCTTGACTCAGGAAGGCTGTTTCCTCAGTAATTCATTCTCAGTTTGTTCTTGCGCTCAGAGGTATGTTTTATCTCCACCTTTTGCATCACCTGATGTAGAGGATGAAGTTGACTTGTAATCTAACTCCTCGATGACCTCTTCCCAATCTTCATCGTCGCTGTAGTTACCACCACCTTTAGAATTCTTTGAGAGAGGGTACAAGTAGGAAATTTTAGAAAAATACTATAATGTTAGAATTTTAGATCTTTTTGTACTGAAGTTATTGATAGTATGATCATCAAGACAAGAATAATGTTGTTCCGCCACTCAAAATTCATGTTTGACCTTTCAACTGAATTATTCCAGGATGGTCCAGCTGCAATTGAAACCAGGGCAATTAAGGAATCAATTATTTTAACAGAAATTCATAATGATGCATCCATGCATCTGAATATCTTTTCTCACAAGGACATCATAAATAGGCAGAGGTATCGCTGCAGAGTTGTTAATTTCTGATGAACCACAGCGTAACATAGTTGAAACCCTTTTATCAATGGAATACACAAGATCAATGTTTACATAACAAGACAGTTCTCAAACCACAAGTCTCGCCTGCTTTCGCGCATAGCTGTAAGACAAAGAGCAGCAGACCAGATTGCAATTGTATGAATACAGGGTTTCCCAAAAAAAGTTGTGCCAGCAGAGACAGTGGAGGATTGCAGTATCCCCCTCCCCAACACCCCACCCCGTCCCCAACACCCCGCAACACCCCACCCCCTCCCCAATACCCTCAACAACCCACCCCTCCCAAACCCCCTCCCCCACACCACGTCAACACCCCCTCCTCTCAAACCCCCCACCTGTTGCATGTACACAACTTTTGCATAGTTAATTACTGTTCACGTAGAGCATTACCATATTTAATTAGATCAATTGCATCACCAAATGCCCCTTTGGCCCACCTGCCTTTGGCACCTAACTATGTTCCGCACAAAGATGTATGGCAGACTAGTCTCACGTTGCAAATGGAATTTTGCCTATCGGATTGTCCTGTTTCAGCGATACAGCCCTTATTGCATATTTATTAGCTCATTTGCATACCTAGGGCCACATATCACATACTTCAAATGGCAAAAAAGATGTCGCACCATAACAGGCTTTCCATCTTGAATGTTTGTGATCCAATTGCCACCCGTTTGAAAAATATGCAATTACGTCAGATTTTATGCATAATTACTCCATTTGCATCCTTTAGGGGGGTATGGGGTCTGAATATTATAAAAAGATTGTTCTAATCCAGAAATGAGATAATGCAATGGCTAAATTGTGTAGACTGTAATCTACAATGTTTTTTATTCGTATCGCCATCGGACATTCGGTTCCCGAGATATGGCTGATCAAAGTCAAGTAGTGTACGCTATTTGCCAAAATCAACTCAGCTCCATATTTTATCATGTGACATTTCAAGGGTTATATTTAAGGATATTTTAAAAGATTATTTTTATGAACTAATAACACATTTATTTTGGCTAAAGTTAAGTAAATAAATCTCATATTATCCTTTTTCCAAATTTAAAGTAATTATGTCAAGGGTAAGTGATTTTTTGTATTTTATGTTTTCACTTTTCTCACCCTGGATATTTAAGAATTATTTTAAAAATTAATACGACAATGGATGCACCTATTTCGATGATTCTTCCAGTAATTTGGAGAATTCAGTATAAATTGAAATTTAAAAAAAATTCCATATATCACACACATCCAAAATCGCCCTAAATTTAGTCTAAATGTTTCGAGCCTATAACTCGTTTCGGTAATCGATAGGCGCAAAGGACCAAAAACGAGAACAATCGTAACTAGAAAACGCTACATGCTATGACCTTAAATTTGGCACACATATTAAGCAAATACAGGGCTAGTGAACCATGAAGGCCGATGTCAAAATTGTGTTAAAAACAAAATTCAAATTACCATGAAATTATTCGCTTGGTCGATCTGGCCGGTTTCCATGGAAACGGTATTAAAAATTCGTCTTCATGGTTTCACTCCGTATTTACCTCATGCATATGTCACCCAAGTTTTGTCCCAGTATCATGTTTAGTTATTCGTTCCATTCTTTCCTAAGTGTTTTACCAATCCCGAGTCCTTACGTGGTTACCATGGGCAACCAGAGCAAAAATTTTCATGGATTTTAAAACTTTGTGATCATGGGCTACAATATGATATATAACAGTAATATACCACGATATTTAGGGAAATTCAGAAATCATTTCAAAGTTCACTGCTTCCGACCCCATACCCCCCCCCTTAACCCAAATAATCACCAATAATCTAATCATGCAGGTCGAGAACGTCTCAAAACCAGCTTTCCTAAACCAAGTTACATCATATGCCTACGTAACTCTAGATAACTTGACACAATTCTTTTCTTCAATTATGCCAATTAAAGACCTCTTATTTATCATATTTTATGCCCAAATGCACGGTGACCCAAGTATGATTCACACAAAGAATGCATTGCATAGTATTTCGTTCATGGGCAGCGAAGGAATTTGCCTATCCGATGTACTTTTTCATAGATACAGTAATTAGCATAGTTAATTAGCTCATTTGCAACCTAGCCGCATATCTCACAACACTTTCATATTGCAAAAAAGATGCGCATCATGATTAATTCTTTCATGCAGTGAAGGAATTTTTCCATAATCCATGTATACCGTTTTCAAATTATCGCATTACTCTGATTTGACATTTTAATTAGCTGATTTGCAAACTTAATGTTGCCCCAAAATACACCCAAATCTAATCAAGAACTCTCCAGCTTGCTCCCTCCCACCATGTTTACACATATACGCCTTACGGAACTTAAGACTTACGGACTTAAAATTTTCCCCTCTAAACTCACAGACTTCTATGCGTCGTAACCCTGAAAATACGAAAATTTTATATATTTTAAATAGACACTATACATTATAGGTCAAGCTACCTAACCACCCGCGAGGATGGTGTGCCAGATTTGGTCAATTATTCGAACTTGATACCGTCCTTCATAACATTTTACGGAATAAATCGCTTCAGCACTCAATAAAAATCGCTCCGCTCTGATGTCGCCACAACATATGCTCCAGGAGCTTAATTGGTGGTCAAAATCTCAAACTTGCTCGAAGGAACGACGTAAACAATTAAGATTTCAAACCATTGGAACGGCCACTTTTGGCTTTCAACCTGTGGAGTGCAGCGTGGATTTCAAAGCCGAAATTGGTCGTCTTTTTTCGGAAAACAAGAATGAAATTTGATGAGAACGAAAACGGCGATTTGGAGAATGGATGGCTGAATTCAGTATTCTGCCCCCACCACCAAAATCTTCACATGCAGTTTATTATTTCCGTGAGGCTGCGAATTCATAGGGTGGTGCACAATACTAAATCCTTTCCGGAATGGATTTCCACGGAGATGACTCCGACGTATGCGGCGTACAGTACCACAGACTGCAGCAGTCAGCGATGCATATATCGTGTACAGAGTCTGAGAGAGCAGGGACCTGGTCCATTGCTGACTGTGTGATCCTATACGTAACTTCTCACACACGCTGTAATATTATTTGAGCATGTTTTGCAAGAGTTAACTTTACGCGAACCAATACAAATACATCGGAATTATATTTGGCATCGCTTGTCAGGGCAGTTTTCAACCAGTAGTCTTCATGCTGATTGGAATTGGTTGTATTTTAAAAGTTTTTTTTTTAATGTCGTCTGCAAGAATTGCAGACGGCACATTGTGATTACTCTGGTCGTATGCTGTGTATCTTCTGTGGTGTGTGTCTGTGTCAAATGTTAACCCTTACTATATTGCATGCTGTAATGGTTCCTTAAGGGCTCATGATGAACTTGGAGAAGGAGGGGGAGGATGGGGGTGTACATGTTGGTGACCTCATGTGCCGTGTGGACCTCATGTGACCTTGGCCGTAAAATGTTAACCCTTTCCCGCAAGGCCTTGTGTACAAGTTATCTGGAGTTTCGTAATTCGTATCATGAGTCACTTGAGGAATTAAGCGTGGTAAGATTTCCTCGATCTTATTAGATGTTTGGCATTTTTCAGGCAAAATTACATATGAAACTGAAGGCTAATTAATATGCAATCACAGCGTATCGCTCTATTTTTGAAAACGGTACATCGGATCTGCAAAATCCTCACTGCATGAAACCCCATTAGGGTGCGCATCTTCTTTGGCCATTTGAAAATTCCTGATACATCGGCTTATGCAAATGAGCTAATTATATGCATAATTGCTGTCAGCGCTAAACAGTACTTCGGAGATACCAAATTCTTTGCTAATGAAAAATACCATGCGTCCTCGGACCGCTTGTGCCACCTGCCGTCGGGTTAGTGAATGATAGGGCCTAACATGACCTTTGTCCTTGATATGTGACCTTTGACCTCATCACAAATGAGGGATCCATGTTGCACCTATTAATCAAGTTTGGGTGGGTTCCAATGAGAGCTTCAACTTTTCAAATGAGGTCAATTTTATATTTCAGCCCCATTTTACAACTTGACTCACATGAACCTTTGCACTTGGTATTGACTTTGACCTCATCAACAAATGAGGGATCCCGTATTGCACCTATATTCAAGTTTGGTTTCCAATTGGAGTTCATCAACTTTTCAAATGAGGCACTTTTTACTTTTTAAGCCATTTTACAACTGACCTCACATGACCTTTAACCCTTGGCATGGACCTTGACCTCATCAACAAGTGGTGTATGCCATGTTCAACCTGTGACCAGGTTGGTTTAAATCCATCAAAGTATGAGGATATTACGGCAAATGTAACCCTTTTTTCACAACAGAACATAAACAACAACAACAGGACAACAGACAATCAACTCAACAGACACCAGTGGGAACCAAAGTGATTCCCTATAGAGCATAGCCCAAGGTTTTGGTTTATACGAACGAGAACCAATATCTGAACACGGGAAAATTCAGATAAACATATAACTTTTGCAAATATGAAAGTCGCCGGGGACCCGTTTTGCGTGTAGCCCCAGGAGAAGGGGTAAAGTTCCTATGGGGGTCAAATGTTTGAACTGCTCTAATCTATGTCACTATAGCTCAAATTATGCTTAGGTAAGCAGGAGTAAAAAAGTCAATTGGTCACACGTGTGTGGGTCTTCCTTTCCAAGATATTTGGGAAAATAAGGCTAAGGTCATTTGTTTCTCAAGAAAGGTCACCCCGTTGCAAGGCCCAGATTTGTTTGTAAAAATATTTTTTTTTAAATGTTTAATGATACTGAATCCAAATATAAATGCTTTTGCACTTTCGGCAACTCCTTGTTGTTTATAAATGGAAGGGGTAAAAAATTCCCTATAGGACTCCTATGGGACGGACATTATACCCCTCCCTATGAAAGGTAACCAACCTTGCAAAAAAGCATATTTTGAATCAGTATCATTAAATAGTTTTTTTTAAATATTTTTCAAAAGAATCTTGGTATATACAATTGTTGACCTTTCCTTGAATAAACAAATGACCTTTAGCCTATTTTCCTAAATATCTTAGAAAGGAAGTACCACACACATGTGACCCAATGAACTTTTTACTCTGTTAACCTAAGGAATACTTTGGCTATATTTCATTAGGATTTAGAGTTCAAACATTTGACCCCCCGAGTAACTTTACCCTCTCCTGGGCTACCGCAACAACGGGTCGCCGGCAGACTTTCATATTTGCACAGTTATATTTTTCTCTGATTTTTCCCGTATTCAGATATTGGTATCTCGTTCGTCTAACCAAAAACCTTCTGGGCTGACGGTCTATATTGTGTCTTCCTGCCTTAGGGCAGGCGACACTTTAGGGCAGAAGCGACACAAAACTCTACTATGTCATCTTGTGTGTGAATCATGGAGGGGTAAGGCGGGGTGTTAGGGAGGGGAAGGGGGTGTTTGGGGTGGTGGAATGTTGGTGTGTTGGGAAGGGGGGCAGGGTGGGGTGTTGGAGAGGGGCAGGGGGTGTTTGGGGGGTGGAAGCAATGGGGTGTTGGGGAGGGGGCAGCTTGGGGTTGTTGGGGAGGGGCAGCGTGGGGTGTTTGTGAGGGCGCGTGGGGTGTTTAGGAGGGTGCAGCATGGGCTGTTGGGGAGGGATGAAGCAAATGGGCTGTTGGGGAGGGGTCACGCCTGGTCTGTTGGGGAGGGGGGGCCGATGGGGGGTTGGTGTGGGGTGGGGTGGACCTCATGTGACTTGGTTGACCCCATGTGCCCTTGGATGACCTCATGTGACCTTGGTGACATTTGACCTTGGTGACCTCGGCATGTCACCTTGGTGACCTCATGTCGTGACCTTTGTGACCCCAAGCGACCTTTTTGAACTCCATGTGACCTCGGTGACATCATGTGACCATGGACCTTTGTGACCTGGTGATCTCATGATGATCTTTGTAACCCATGTGAACTTTGTAACCCTGTGTGTGACTTTAATGACCCCATGTGACCTTGGTGACGTCATGCACTTTTGCGGACCCTAATGTGACTTCATGTCACCTTGGTGACCTCATGTCGTGACCCCATGTGACCTTGGTGACCTCCTGTCCACCGTCGTGACCCTTATGTCTGTGACCCCCCTGTGACCCCACGTGCCTGGTGACCTCATGTCACCTTGGACCTCATGTCACCTGGTGACCTCATTTCATTACCTTATGACCCATACGACCTTTTACTCCATGTGACCATTGGTGACAACACCCATGTGACCATGGTGACCTTGTGTGACCTTTTTTTCGCATGTGATCTTGTAACCCCATGTGAACTTTGTAACCCCAGGTGACCTTTTGTGCCCCCATGTGACCTTTGTGACCCATTTGACCTTGGTCGCGTCATGCGACCTTGCTGAAATAATGCGACTTCATGTGACCTGGGAGCGCTCAATGTTGTGGACCTCTATGTGACCTTGTTGACCTCATGTAGCCTTGGTGTCTTTATGTGACCCCCTTGGTGACCTCGTGTGATCATGTGACCATGTGACCTTGGTGAACCTCCACATGTGACCTTGGTGACCTCATTTCACCTTGGGACGGCAGACGACACAGCATGTCCAACGACCGCGATTTATTTTTTCATTTTTATCTTGATGTCTACTAACGATAACTTAACTCGATTCTGCTGATAATAGGACGGGGAAAAAAGTTTTTGACATATCCCATTATGTGAAATGGGAAGCAATTTATCAAATGGATAGAAAGTGACTTGACAGGTAAATGGCCAAGTACAAAAGTTAATTTTGGTTTACTGTACTTTTCAAAAGGAAACTTTCTACGTTTTAATTGATCGATTTATCAATCATTCACATCACTTCACTTGCTAAGTTGCGTTTAGGAATTAAACGCTTTTCCATGGTCCTGCGAAAATGCAATTGTTTAAACATGTTAAGTATTAATTGCAAGTGTTTAAGGGATATGGCATTAGAATTACAGAACTTAAAATATATTTAACATTAAACAGAGTAAGCATGGAAAAAAAATTGAATCCTACTGAGCACTATACACGATATGTTTATACTGTATGGACCCTTCTACCTGTTCCTCAATGTACCCTGAAAAAGTAATTCTCCGAGTTCTTTTGAAAACAGAAGTACTTGTGTAAACTTTTTATGTGTTTAGGCCAAGGTGAGAGTTTCCAATCCAACGTGCTTCAACTATTAGAACCTACTTGGACCACACCATGAGTGGGTATGACTCACTATTGTATAAGCGTATTTGTTTAAGGTAACGTATGAAAAAGTAATTGATGAATTGAAAGTATGAAAGGTACTCCACCTGGGTGGATAGCGCCAAAAAACCATTGTTACGTATTCAGAATCAGAATTCAATAGCGCACCTGCCTATATACAGGTAGTATTCCATTTAACGTACGTACATTTACCAATGACCTTTATGTTTTGACCACTGATATCGTATTGACGTAGAGCACACGAGTAGTAAGAACTGCGACGGAATGGGAAGCTACAAAGTTTAATTGTTATGCGCCCCTCTTCACAAATAGCTCTCACCCGAAAAAGTAGTGGTTGTCCCTATATCAGAAGCGAATCGCAGTATACCATGACCACACAGTAAACCACTTGGTTTGAATACTACAGGGACTAGTAGTACATTCAATAGGAGCATGTTTTTATTTCATTGACAAAAATTGGGCTACTCATTCACGACACCTGCTCCGGTTATAGGTTAATTTTATGTGTAGAGGTTGTCACATCTAATTCCCTGCCACCAACAAACCCACAAAACAGTACGTGCAACGAATCCCCACTGGCGTTGACCGCACTTGTTATATTTCCCCAGACACGGCTGGTACAAAAAATGGTCCTGGTTGGATACTGGCAGACCCCTACCAGTACACCACATAGTGAGTATACAGGTAAACAATGATTACGTCGTAATTGTCGGTTTGAAGTTCATTGCATTATCTAGCAGCATCAGAATGACGTACTCATCACATTTCGCAAAGGTAGAAAAGGCTTTCACAGTTAAGATTATCCCATAATGTAAAACATTGTGCACTAATATTAGGTGTCAGTTTTCTGGGTTAATTGCCTACCCGTTTAAACGAGTCCGACGACCGGGTTAACCGTTTAAACGGAAG
This sequence comes from Ophioderma brevispina, assembly GCA_023653785.1. NCBI lineage: Eukaryota > Metazoa > Echinodermata > Ophiuroidea > Amphilepidida > Ophiodermatidae > Ophioderma > Ophioderma brevispina. Next base: position 21,582 of record JAMKCH010009118.1, read on the forward strand.
ACGTACCTCCCGCAGCGAAATTGATCTCATAAAATGGGCAAAATCCCCTGGAACTCCGCCGTATTCATAGGACATAACATTATTTTGCTGCTATTTTGTTACATACTCACATTATAAGCGGTCACAACTTTCATTTTTTGATCATGCGTTTTAATAATATAAATAATTACTTGTCTGAAACTTAACAATCATGATTCTCACTTCCGTCCGGGACCTCAGCGGCGTCAGAAAAAAAAGCGACCCTCCATTGCCACCAGCTGCATCTTTCCAAAAATTTTTGACTGTATTATTTGTCTAATTAATTTGTTTTGTTTCTTTCGATGGCCATGTATTTAATACTGTTGCCCATTTTGAAAGTACTGATATTAGAATCGTATAACAATATAACGATTGTACAAAGTTTTTTCCAAAAGCGTAATAGTTCTTTATTAATTTTGTACATGAAAATTAAATTGCAACAAACCCACCTCGCCTAGTGACCTCATTTGCTCCAGTGTAAATCTTGCCCCAGGTCAGCGATCACGTGGCCAACTTCTGCCGCGCAGTAGCCGAATCGGCTAATAAATTTGACGGCTGATATTTTCACTATGCACTGAGGATTGATATAAAAAAATTCATGTTGACATAAACAGGTATGTTCTATGTGACACTAACTGCGATTCAACCTTCAGATCTTGTGTGTTAAAGGGCCGATAATGCTCGTAAAATACACCATTGTTAGTCAGGTTATGCAAAATAAAATATTGGTGGCGGCCTTGATGACGTTACTCTATGCACTCGATCTCCGCATAGTCAGGGAAGGTAAAAGGGTCCCGTTTACACGTTTAGCGACTTTCTACACTTTAAACGGCCTTCCGACCGTTAACCGTTTAAACGGTTAATACTGACAGCCCTACTAAATATTCATACGACATCTTGTACCTAGATTCAGAAAAAAATAGTTACCTGTATCAGTCTGAATCTGTCTTGTTCGCCTCTTCTTCATTGCGTTACCGGTCTTCTCGCTCTCTTTACCGATGTTGGTTATGGTTAACTCTGAAGCACGGCCAGTAGGATCAAAGTCTCCCATCAAGGACATCAATGTCTGCAAAGCGAAGTTTTATAGTGAAGAGAATGCTCCACTTAGTAATGAGTTCAAAACTCAGTAAAACTAAATAATCCAGACACATTGCTTTGTTTCTAAAGAACACCTACATTCACATGCATGTGCATCATTTACAGTTGGTGGTGGTTGGGGCGTTGGGTTAGTTTTTTTGGGGGGTAGGGAAGTGGACCCATATTATACAGAGTGGTCCCAAAAATGCAATCCTCACATTGGGTGCTTATAAGTTTCAAAATTACTGAGATTATTCACTTTTATCACAGATTCTGAATGTCAATATAATTTTGTACATTCTGTCCGATTTTTGTCTAGATACGGTTCCTGCTTTTGAAAACCACGGCTATTGTGCGACCCTACCTCAATTACCCCACTTCCAATTTGCCCTGATATCACGAAACATTCCCCTTGAAAAGTTGGATTTAATTTCCTTTCAACTCAAAATCCTACTTACTATCTCGCTGTTGCTTTTTTCAAAATAAATGATAAAATTGTCCAGTGTTGTGTTATCCACGGGTCTTTTATCGTCTGTAGGGCCTACAGTGTTTCCCTACCGCATATTAGAATAGTAACCTAGCAACTTTGCCAAACTTAACGGTTTTACCTTTGGTGTGTTTGACAAATCTGTGTGAATATTGTAAATGGCCCACTGGAAGGATTCATACCAAGACTGGCAAGAGTATTGATGGGTTTGACAACTTTCCTAGATTTTATGAACCATTTTTGATTGAAAATATTGCAACACAAACAAACAAAAAGTAACTGAAATTAACTGAGTTTACATCAAACGCTCTGCCATTGTACAGATGTCACATGTGAACAGAGAACATTTGACAGATGTCCTTGTGAAAGGGAACATTTTCCTTATGTCAAAGCTAGGTTGTCTTTAAAAGTTAATATTTAGATGACCAAGGATAAAGAAAAGACAAGAATCTTCTAAGTCACTTAAGTGGCATGCTTGATTGTGTATTATTCGTAAAACTTGGAATGATTTAAATTGTGGTGTACTTATGTAAGCGCCTTTTGTTCTCAAAACCAATGAAGCAAAATTGCAGGATGATGATGAAAAATTTGAACAGAGGTGGAGAGAAAATGTTAGGCTTAAGAAAAAATAATGCAAAAAAATTCAAAATTTTTTAAAGTAATTTTGAAAATTTATAGCACCAAATTTGAGGATTGCATTTATTTTGGGAAACACTGTATATAAAACGTCCTGATGGTTGTCTTGAGATGGACATTCTGGACCAAATAACACAAAATCCGCTGTTTTCTAAACATTTAAGACATTTGAGAAAAATTTTGGATCCAGATGCAGGAAGTTTGCCTAAATTCCAGCAAAAATGGTTTGGAACAAATTGAAAAAAATATCTCTATACCAAAATTGACTTTAGAAATGGATCAATCATATTACCATAAGGCGAATGAGAACCCTATTGGTAGCAATATGTCTCTGTATATAGTCATTGTGTCGTGAACTACATTCTTGGAATTATTCCCAATAATTCGGTTTTTTTTGACTTACTCCAACATTACGTTCTCCCATCTGTTAAAGCGTACTTATTTGGACAACCTGTTGTTTCACTTGGGCGGGACCACTCCAGAGACAAGTTAGCGTCGAGCCTTGGCAGTTCCCATTTTCATCAGTAATGCCCAACTGACGGTGGACCTGAACTGGTTGACTTTTGCCCGGGATGATCACCTCTGCTGTAAACTACTGATTCTTGCCTTTTTCGGGATTTGGAGCTTCCAGTACCAACCTTGTGATCTATGATGATGTTGTTTTCATACCTACATCTGAGAATAAAAAAGTAGCAAATAATGTTACATGTATGTATGTTTTGTTTTATTTCGACAAAACGGGGTACAGGCTCAGGCATACATTGGATTACATGCTATTCGTCATTGTATAAAATGTGAATGGAATATAATGTGTGTACTCAATGAGTGCACTGAGCCTGTTTCGGTTTTGTTGATTATAATAAGGCCTATATTTTTTCATAATAGTCAGATTGTAAACTGTAGATAAAACAATTTTAACCGCTCTATTTCCGTGAGACCGATGGTCGCCCACGTTAGGAAATTTGGTGGGTGGTGGCCCCTTGACCTTCCGAAGGACTGGTTGCATTGGTTAGTGGATCAAAGGTCATCGGGTCATTTAAGGTAAAAAAAAAGGTCAAATGGACCGCGGCTATTTTCTCAGAGACCGAAGGTTGCACGTTCCTGAAGACTTGCGTGGGTGGACCCGGACCTCCGAAAAGACCGAGTTTGTATGGTTAGTGGATAAAGGTACATTCAGAGGTCATTCAGGGTCAAAAAAGGTCAAGGGGGTAAAACATTGGTGTATGGACATTGAACTTGAAAATTGGAGGTGGGGGTTGATTGTTGATGCCGAAAATGTTAAAGTCATTGACAAGGTCATAAGGGTCCAAAGGATGGTCCAAATGGGGTAAATGTGGTGTTATAGAATTGAATCTGGAGGGTGGGGTTGATGGTCGATGCCGAAAATTTTGAGGGTCATGACAAGGTCCCTCTTCAAGGTCAAAGAAGGTCAAAATAGGGTAAACATTGGTGTAGACCATTGAAACTTTGAGGGGGGATTTGAGTGTGGATGCTGAAAATTTTAAGTTACCACGGACAAGGTCATTAAGGGGTCATTCAAGTCAAAGGAGGTCAAAGGGGTTGGTAAAACTTTGGTGTATCCAGATGAAATTTGGTGGGCCGGGGGGGTCGATGGGTCGATTGTTGATGCTCGAAAATTTTAAAGGTCACACAAGGTCATCAGGGGTTCATTCAAGGTCAAAGGAGGTCAAATGGGGTGGTAAATTTGGTGTATCCAGATGAAATTTGTGGGCGGGGTCGACGATTGTTGATGCCGAAAAATTTTAAAGGTCACAAAACAAGGGTCATGAGGGGTCATCAAGGTCAAAGGAGGTCAATGGGGGTAAACTTGGGTTGATCTAGATGAAAACTTTGTTGGGCAGGGTCGTCGATTGTTGATGCTGAAAAATTTTAAAGGTCACGGACAAGGGTCATAAGGGGCATTCAAGGTCCAAAAAGGTCAAATTGGGTAAATGTGGTGTTTTGTATGAGACTTGAATCTTGGAGGGTGGGGTTGATTGTCGAGCGAAAATTTTTAGGGTCATGACAAGGTCATTAGGGGGTATTCAAGATCAAAAGAAGGTCAAAATAGGGTTAAACATTGGTGTATGGACTGGAAAATTTGAGGGTGGGGTTGATGTGGATGCTGATGAAAAATTTTAAGTCACGACAAGGTCAGTAGGGTCATTCAATGTCAAGGCTCAAAGAAAAACCACAAAAACCCAAGAGTATTCAAGCCAGATGATCGCGAAAACCCTAGATGATCGCGAAACCGGGGACCGCCTAGTAGTACCTTAATAAGCAAGCTCAGGCTGGTGATTTGAAAACTCACATGATACTATAAAGATTTTGCATATACATTTTTGTTAGAAACTGCTATTTATCTCCCTGTTTTATTTAGATAGCACTTTCGTGTAAGCACTATGTTTGTTGCAAGTTGAATTTTCTACAAAAAATACTCCAAATATGATCAGCCCAATGTGGTCTCATACAATCAAATTGGGCAAGTGGGGCCTCCACTGTCTGAAGGGATGGGGCGGCATCCCCTTCTCCTGCTGCTGGTATTCACAAAAGAATCATGACTAATTCCTCTAAGGACATTTTTTTTATAGGAATATGAAAGGGAAAACAACTTTAAATAGGAAAGTTTTCAACTCTGAGTGCCTTCCTGAACTTTGTTTCACATTTTCAACAGTGAAATTAGTATGTATAGAGAAGAAAACAAATTGGAGGTCTTCCCCGAGGATTAACCCTTCACGAGACAAAGGCAGCCATTTGAGAAATGGGTGCTTTTGTGTGTTTTTAAAAATAGTGCCGAATGTTTGTTTTTACGAATTAATTAAATGTCTCTAAATTTGGTGGTATTGGAGTTGAGTGAAATTTAAATTCAAATGTATCCTAATATGTTATATATCTGTTTTTGAATAAAAATGCCACTATTCAGTACAAAATAACAGTGATTTGAGGACGTTTTGAGTGAATTTCTAGGTCAATTTACGAAAACCCAATTTTGTAAATTAAATAAAAACTGTCCTACTGAATTATAGTTGTTAATAATACCCAGAGCTCTGACAATAGATCCGGTTGTATCTAGTAGTAACAAAGTGTACCCAAGTAGCCAGTACCCGTCATCTTGAACGTGGGGACCCGAATCGACAACCTCAACCCCACTTCACTCCAACAAAATGAGATTTTGTATCAAAGAAGCTCGATTTTCTCATTTATCGGGTGAAGTTGTAGGCTAAAGAGGATGTGTCCTTTTGATGTCATGAAACAAAAACGTCTTCAGATGTGGTTGACCATTAAGTGAACAAAGCGGGGGTGTTTTGTGTTGTAGTTTTAAAAAGCATCCGAGGGGGTTGTGTGAGAGTTGTAATAACCTTAAACAATCTATGTCTTTTGTTTAACATAGTTTTATAATATGCTAATTTGTTTTTATTATTTTAAATGTACGGTATTGTAAAGTTTTGAGGAGTGATTGAGGAAGTTTGGGGGTGACATTTCATGTAAATTACGAAACCCAATTTTGTAAATAAAATAAAAACATGCTCCTACTGAATGTACTACTTGTTAATAATACCCAGAGCTCTGACAATATCCTGTCTGTCTCTAGTAACAAGTATACCCAAAGTAGCCAGTACCCTCATCTTGAAGTAAGGCCGACCCGATCGACAACCTCAACCCCACTTCACTCCAACAAATTTGAGATTTTGTATCAAAAGAAGATCAATTTTCTTCATTATCGGGTGAAGTTAGGTCTTCAAGAGATTGTTTTCTCTTTGATGTCTGAAACAAACACGTCTTCAGATGTGGTTGACCATTAAGTGAACAAAGCGTGGGTGTAAGCATACGAGTGGGTTGTGAAAGTTGTAATAACCTACACATGTCTATGCTGTTTGTGTATACATAGTTTTATACTCTGCTAATTTGTTTTTATTATTTTAATGACATGTATTGTAAATGTTTGTGCAGGGCCTTCTTGGGAGATAAGTACTAGATACTAGAAGAAGTTACCCTGGGTAAGAAAGATTAATATAAATAAATAAAAAAGAAAATTTCAAAATCTAACACACACACAGCATCTGGGGCCAATTTAGTCAATTTCTGCTTTTATTATCCCAAACGGACCTTAAACTGATTCAATGTGAGGCAAAAAAAAACAACACATGAAAAATCGGACCAAGATCGTGTCACCCACCATTAAATAGAACGGCAGCATGGCACTATAGTCCATTCTCTACCTCCGTGGCCCCAAGTGATGTCATAACTTGACACAGCTTTTACGCACGCGTCAAGATATGCTGTCTTTTGTGTGCGGGTGCGTGTTAAAACGCCATCGCTCTAAGCCAGCACGCACAAAGCGTGAATGCTCAATAATGAAGTGAATGCGCGATATTGCTCAGTGAGTCACCCTCCTATGAGTCTTGAGTGATGATATTGACAAGGTACCATCAAACCCTAACATTCTGCGACATCAGCAGGGTCAGACCTTGACTACGCGATGATCTAGCTCTAACAGCTGATCTGAGATGTGTTGAATGCTTGGTGTTCTATTCAATACATGGGGGTAAGGGGTAAGTAGTTGTGTTGTTTTACGAGCGTGGACTGATGACGACTAGATAGTCTTTAAACTTTGGTATGTTGTTGTTATCGTGCTATTAGTCTGCGGGTTGGTTTTTTTGGGCGAAGAAGAAAGTCTTTTTAGTGAAAGCAAAATTCAAGGTGGTATTGTGCCAAAAATATAATGCTGTCACTTTGGACTATACACCCACATAGATTAGTCACTTGCCTTACCTTAATAATCACACTGTTTTACGAGTTGATGATAGGTTCTAAGTGTTAATTTGATTAAAATTGCGGGGAGCATTCAAATCTTCAGTACTTCGTCTAGTCCTCCATGTTGTATTGATGGACAGCAAATCGCTGTCAATAGCAGATATTGGAAAGTATTTACCCCTAGGATTTACCCACGATGTAGTTTGGTCACAAACTGCGAAAGATATTATCTAAATTAGAACTGCGTTGACCGAGAATAACGTTATCAGTCCGTAAATGGGGTGAGCGGTGCACTACGGCGGGTGTACAATGTATTTGGGCCACATTTCAGGCGATGCTTTCCGTTGCTTTTTTAATCGACTCAAAATTCAAAATTAGAATACGCATTATATGCACCCGATAATCAATCTGAAGTTCTAAATAAAACTAATGATGCACTGCAAACGATAATCATTACTTAAGATGGAGACGAGACCAAGTGGACTTTGCTGCAAACGATAATATACTTAGATGAGGCGAGCCGGAGACTTGCAAAGTGGATATTTCAAAATAAACTTTTTTTGAAGAAGAAAACATTTGGATTAATCCGAGATTGTAACACTTTAGGCAATAAGAAAGCCAAGATAACCAGCAACTGCAAAAGGTGAGAAAATTAAGCGTCTAAAAGGATTTAATGTACACCAAATGACGCAGTTTGTGGTTCAACAGTCGTTCTGCACACACGTACGGCTATACGCGTTTTTTAAAGGCTGTTAAACCTCTGGGACTTCGATGGGCAGTAGGCAGTGAAATGATAACGTCCAATGTGAAAAGGTAAGGCAAAGGGAATTTGATTCTTAGTTTCGTGTTGGAGATGTTTAAAAGGTGAAAAAAATAACAAATTTCATTATTTGTTTTTTTGAAAACTGATAATAAAAACAATTTCAGTGCTCAAAAAATATTCAGCAGTCATTCCTGTTCATTTTAAGCAGTAACTTGGGAGGGGTGTCAGTAGACCATAAATAATGAATTTTCTCCAGATTTGTCCTGCTTGTCCCGTGTTTTGTCATAATACCTGGGTGCAAACAAAAATGCTTGAATGGATTTTTAAACTTGTGAAGAAATAAACTTGACAAAACACCCCTGGTATAATTAGCATTTGGAAACTTGTTTTATGCTAATAAATATAAGATTAATGGTGGATTGAACAGTGGCGTAGCCAGTTTGTTTCAGGGGGGGGCAAAGGGGTGGCACATATATTTTTAAGGGGGCAAGCATTATATTAAAAATTTGGTTAGTATAGGTATTATGGCCTAAAGGTATGTAAATCACTAATTTTTCAGGCGGGGAAAGAGGGGGGCAAGATCCCCATGGGGGCATGCTGCCCCCTTAGTTTGCTAAAGCATAACTCCACATTGTCTTTAACATGTTGTTAATTAACGGATGTGAAGTTAGCAAAACCACATGGAATACCTTCCATGTACCGCATAAGCGGCCCATGTCCAAAGAACCAACTTGCAGACTGCAGATGAACAAATATCAAAAGACAATTCGAATCGAGTTATGGGTCATTCCAACAGGTTGGGCCGCACTTTGTGAAATTACAAGGAATATGTAAAATGATTTTTTTAAGTAATAATTTCGTGTCATTACATTTAAAGGGGGTATAAAATGATAGTATGAGGGTGAAAAAGTATTAAATCATTTAAAGCCATGACCAACTCGATTTTATTTTTTTGGCATTTTAGTGTGTAAGTTGCCATAGACATTTTCGGTTTGGGACGTAACATGGGACACCACGTCCAGGTTACATATTAATGCAACTGTACTCAAAACCCGCTTTTTTAAACAAGATCTGAGCAGTAGTACATGAGCAATCCTTTTAATATTTCTACATTATTGATTGATACACATTTGATGTAGGGACACTTAGACACTTTTATCATACTATGCAATGAACACAAGAGAAGGTTCAAAATTGTACCGA